>CM066031.1:247658967-247914405 GCA_033557465.1 Ichthyophis bannanicus | reverse complement strand
ACAAAAAAAAAAGAAAAAAGAAAAATAAAAGAAAACAAAACAAGAAAAGAAGAAAAAAAAAAAAACAAGAATAGGAAACACAAAATGCAGAAAAACAAAGAGGGAGAGAGAAAGAAGAACTGAAGAACACAAAAAGAGGGAGGGTGGAGGGGAGACAAGTGTTTCCCAGATTATGTACACACCAACCTTCTGGTCAGGTGGGAACAGGTCACCCAACAATAGTCATTCTACCTCCCTGAATGTGCAGAGGAACCGGCGCATGAAAGGGGACCCATAGGCGGATTATGTATCACCACACAACCCAATCTCTGGGGCTCAGGGTGGGAAACAGGATCACCCACCCATAGATCCACCTTCTACCTCCCTGCAACGGTAGCAGTAGAGGGGACCATCAACCCCAGTCCTGCTGGGGAACAGACACCCTACAGCGCAGGCAATGCAGAGCTATACACATCCATAAAGCAATAGCAGACAGACAGCAGGCCTGGAAATGCTCAGCTGCCCCCCACCACTATCTGACATTCTCCAGCAGCAAGCCTCCAGCCGCTGCACCCTGCAAGGTGTTCCAGCAAGACACATACTAGCTGCAGACAGTCTGCTAGCTAGTCCATAGTGCATGGTCCTGGAGGAGATACGTGTACCCAGAACTGGGATGTCAGCATACACACCAAGAAGATAAGTCAGTGATTGGGTCCCAAAAGGGATCAATAAATATCACATGAGAGAAATGCTATATAGCACTATTGGGGAACCAAGCCATGCCGTGGTCACTGCTCAGTCAGGGTGAGAGTGACCTCCCAGCAGGACATGCTGTGGCCACGCTGTCCGTGCAGGTGGTGGCCGGGCACTACAATGTCCGAGCCATTGCCCTATGCCCTGTGCAGATGCGGCCAGGCCAGGCCACACTATCCAGGCTATTCCCACAGAACCTTGCTCCTCATGCACATTGGCAGGCCAATACTGGCAACAGTGCTAGCAGTGTGGGCTGTGGAGGGTGTTGGCAGCCACCACACACTGGATAGACAGACACACACTCCACATACCAATGCCATCATTGTGCAACTATAGAGGTGTTTGGCAGCCCTGGCCACCACACCAGTCTTGGGCACAGTGCAGGCATGGCTATGGTATGCAATACTGTTGGGGTCACTCTGTCAGATACCAGACCTGAGGCACACTCCACAGACATCAGAAAGGTTGCTATGATGCAGCTCAATCAGCCAATTGTGCTTAACGTAGGAATTGCTATCTGCCAGTTATCATAGCAACCTTTTGATAGCTGTGTACAGTTTTCCCATGTTTATGGTGGCATCCTGCCTCTCCAGGAGGCTTGGGATAATGGAGCCTGTGGGTGCGGGCGTGTCTGCCCCTGTTGGCCGCTGCTCTAGGGCAGAGGTTCCCAACTCCAGTCCTGGAGGGCCAAACACTGTTCAGGTTTTCATGCTGTCCCTCATGAATATGCATGAGATACATCTGCATACCATGGGGGCGGTGCATAGCAATGCAGCACAGCCACATTTATTAGAGGCAGCATGGAACCTGAATGGTGTTTGGTCCTCCAGGACTGCATTTGGGAGACTCTGCTCTAGGTAATGCGCCTGTTTATGGTGTCTGTGCTCTGTAGGGTAAAATGTAGATGTTTTGGGCATGTTTACATCATCTGCAATAAAGGTTCTGTCTGTATTAGCAGTGGGTAAAATATGGGAGCTGGGTTGGCAGGAACCACAGCTGGGACTTGAACCTGTGACTTTCTGCTTCTGAACACACTGGCCATGTGCACTGCACCACCGTGTTGCCACAGAGACAGTGTATTCCCTGGTGATACCATGACTGCTCGTCCTTCAGGGCCTGCCTGTTGCAGTGCATGGCACCCACCTACACAGGGCTAGGCCATGGTCTGCTCTGGGCAGCTGCCACTGCCCCCCTCCACCACCAGTACCCCTCTGCCACCATGCTGACATGCCTTTCTGCTGGTGGTGCTGGTGGTGCGCAGTCTCAGGCCATCCAGTGTGCATGTAGGCGGCTGCCTATGGTGTGTGTTCTGGGGTAGGGGTGCCTGCATAGACGTCCACGCTTCCCCCCCAACACCGCCTGCCAATGTTCTGTGCCCTTGGAGGAGGTACCTGCTGGGTACTATCCCCTGTGACACTGTGATAAACACACTCGTGCCCATGTTGGGCCCTCATCAGTTGCTGTCTGGCTGCTATACAGTTTCAGCATTCCTAAGTGCCACCTAGGCATCTGCCTAGTCTGCACTGTGCCCCAGCTGCACCACAGCATGTGCCGCCTGCAGCCCTCTGTATCCCATTTTCAAGCATCTGTCCAGTTGGCCATTCCGACATGCCCATCCTGCTGTTGACGCACATGTGCACGCCATAGGAAACCTGTCCGATGGAGAGGAAAACCCTGCACAGCGCAATTTCACTGTGGGCTGATTCACCTTGTATTGGGACGGAGCATGGACCCTTCCAGAATTCATATCCTTTTTTTGGTGGTTTCTTGGGAGTGTTTTTTGATGTTTCCCATTGAGATCACTATTGCCCAGCTTGGTTATTTTATTTTTCCATTTTCTTCTGTTCATTTTCACTGTTTATTTGCCCTTTTGTTCCATGCACATGTATCACACTTATCACTTTTTTATAGGTTTCCCTGGTTTTGCTGTACATTGCTGACATAAATGGTTTCTCTTCCCTTTAAATCAGCTCTAACGCCAGGGTTTCACTGGCGTTAGTTTTCAGCCTTGGATTTCACAGCGTTAGTGTGTGGGGAGCCTCTCCCCTCCCACTCTCCACCCAATGACCCTTCTCTCCGCCCCTGGGGAGCCTTCCTCCGCCCTCCGGGAGCCTTTCTCCACTTTCAGTGCTCGTTTGCGCCGCTGCACGCGTTATCGTGCGCTAAGGTACCTCTGCGCCCGATAAAGCGCCATTAGCGCACGATAAGGTACCGTATCATGTGATAACATCACAGAGCGCACATTAAGACGGTTTAGTAAACATACCCCCATATCTCACAAAGGATATAAAAAGACTGGAAATGGTTCAGAGGAAGGCGGCCAAAATGATTTGGAGCCTGCGCAAGAAGAGACTTGAAGACCTAAATATGTATACGCTACAGAAGAGGAGGGACAGGGGAGATTTGATACAGACCTTTAAATATTTAAAGACTATGAATGAACAAACAAACCTTTTTCAAAGATGAGAAAGCTGTAAAACTAGACGGCATAATATGAAACTGCAAGGAGGAAAACTGAAAAGCAACATCAGCAAATACTTTTTCACTGAAAGGGTGGTGGATGCTTGGAATGTCCTGCTGATTGAAGTGATGGGGGCAAATACAGTGACAGAATTCAAAATGGCATGGGACAGACACAGTGGATTCCTTTACAGAAACAGGATAAAATCAAAATAAACTTAACTATCTCTTAGATCTCAACAAATAGGGGTTACCAGCATGGAGCAGTGGGTACACCCCTAAATAAAGGCATGGGGAGGGGGTGACCTTCATGGAGCAGCAGGTGTACCTACTCTTGCCACCTTGCTGGGCAGACTAGATGGACCATACTGATCTTGATCTACCATCATATACTATGGGGTATGTTTACTAAACCGGGCTAACGGTTAACCCGGGCTATCTACCACTAGGTTCCATTGAATAATATGGGATCTAGTGGCAGCTAGCCCGGGTTAACCATTAGCCCAGGTTAGTAAACATACCCCTATGTTACTATGTAACCATTTGAGGTTGGACGACTGAAATGAATGGTAATCCCCAGAGACTCTCATGATATATCATATATACAATAACATATCATGAATCCAGATCAATATCTTACTTGTAATTATTTTAGTCCTGTTTCATCATAATGGAGTACCCTAAACAGACTCAACTTACTTCCATAAATAAGTCTCATAGTTACTATTCATCTCTTTATGTCTAGAAAGAAGTTCTACCAACAGTCATATCAAATTTCTAATCACATAGAAATTCACAAACAAGCACTGAATATTTCACAACCGAGCAACATACACCAGTCTCAAAGAAGGTGAACTAATTATATTCCCTAGTAAATCTTCCATGAATAGCCAAATAAAAATACAAGGATGTTATTCATCCATGAAACAAAGATACAAATTAGCTCATGTAGCTGTAAAAATAGACATTGTAGACTGACCACAGTTAATGATAGCTTTTCTTGGTAGTAATAATAACACTGAATTCAGACAAGATAAATCCTAGTCTGTACATTTTCTAAAATAACAATGGAGTCTTTGGTTTTCCATACAAAGTCAATACATTTGAATCCAAAGCAACTACTCCTTTGCATTTTCCATCCAATAATTTCCTGTTTTAATGGAGAAATGATTGAATTATTCAAAGAAGCTGTCATGGATGTAACTATGAGATTTGGAGTTAGCATCTTCTAAAATATTACTTTAGTAAAATTTTCTGCCATCATGTTTCTATGTTTCTATTGGGGATAGACTCAAGAGTAATATGCAGAAATATTTCTTTACAGAGTGGAAGATGCGCTGAACAGTCTCCCAGTGGAGGTAGTAGAGACCAGGACAGTACAATATGGGGTCTATTCCGAGCCACGAATAGCAGGGATATACTCCCTGCCTGGACGTATATCCCTGCTATTTGTCACCCTTGCCATCCCCATGCAAGGCTCCCTGTATGAATAGCAGAGTTATACAGGGAGCCTTAGACGGGGGCAGGAGGGGGCGGGTGGAAGGCAGATCAAGGGCAGTGCATGGGCAATCCATCACCCTGGACGTACAAGGCTGATTCTGAGATTGCCCAGTACGTCCAGGTATGCTGGTCAGACAGAAGACTTATTTCATCTCAGAGGTAGAATAAGTCCCCCTGGACACATGGTAGCAGTGGTGGCCAGTGGGGACAAAGCAGGGAGATGTGCAGAAGGTTCCCTGCAGCTGGACCCTGACCATGGGAGGCCAGATCGGGGGTCTGTCTGCGGGGAAAGGACAATCTCGGTGGCAAGCAGCATTTGCGGCTCTGTAATGGAGCCATGGTGCCATGGCAATGAGACGCCATGGCACTGCAGCTCCATTATGGAGCCCGGCTGAGTTAGCTGACTATGGGGCTGGGCATGCGGCCAATCAGAATCGGGGCTAGACACACACCCCAATTCTGCCCGTCCGCACAAGGGGCTGGACGTCCATTTGTGAATAGACCTCCATCTGAATTCAAGAAAGCATGTGACAAACAGAAGATCTCTAAAAAAAAAAAAGGGACTATAGTAGTTGATATGGAACGGCAGACTAGATAGGCCATATGGTCTTTTTCTGCAATCATGTTTCCACGTTTCTCTGGCTTTGTGAAATAGCTGATGTTCAAAAATGCCTACTAAATCAACAATTAGAAGTGACAAAATATCATTCTGTGATTTCAGATCCTCAAGAGCTTTCTGTGAATATGACAAGAGTTTAGATCAAAAGCCAGATGCTTAGAAGCCCTTATTTTGGCAGCTTGACCCCTAGCGGTAGAATAAGGAGATTGCTACTAGGTGACATGGGTGTCAGTTGTATGGTATTGACTGGGAATAACTCCTCCTCCCACTAGACTACCAGAGACACCAGTAAGGGCTGGAGAAGGGGATTAGGGATGGGAGATGGGGAGGGGGTCACCTTGGGGGGGGGGGGAGGAGAGGTGTCTCCCTTCTATTCAAACTATACAAACCCATAATATAACAATCTCCCCCACTTGCAGCACCAGTTATTCTGTTAACTTGTTCTATGTACTTGTTGTTCAATTGTAAACCATTATGATTACCTGATATAGTGGTATAGAAAACACTCAAATAAATAAATAAATTGATATGTCAGTAGTGGGGATCAGATGCCAGGGAGGTGATGAGAGGCTGGCCTCAGTCTTTACACCTGCCTCTTCAAACACTTATACCTGCCACGTCTAGAATTTGTTTTTATCAACATGCATTCCCCTTGCAAAATGGGGAACATATGTTGATATTTAGGCATTGCTAAACCACTCCCTCTCCATGTCCTAACCACACCTCCTTGCAATCTCTGTATGGTGTGCATTGCCAAGTATAAGTGATAGCTTTCTAGAAATTGCTTTTTGTAAATGTAGGCAATCTACATGTATAGAAGCTGCTACTTAGACCTGCTGATGTTTCTACAATAATCCCACAGGCCACTATGTATCTTTATAATTACAAGCACAAATCCTGTATAACAGGTATAAATGTTAGCGTGTATGTTATAAAATACATATAGACCCATTGCTAGCCTACCCTTCCTTTCCAAAATAATAGAAAAATGGTCCAAATCTAGCTTCAAGACTACCTCTACACCCATGCTCCACTCAACCTTTATCAGCACAGCTTCTGTCCTCAGCACGGAGTGGAAACCCTCCTAACCTCACATCTTCATAAAGGGAACCCAAAATGTCCATCAATGATTTATCCTCGTATTCCTCAATATTTCTGCTCCTTTCAACACCATCAATCACAACACCCTCCTATAGCACCTCCAGTCCATCGAAATACAAGGCACAGTACTACGATGGTTCCAAGATTACCTCTACAACAGAACTCAACAGATCAGAATTGGAGCAATATCATCAGTACCATACATACAGATGCAAGGTGTACCTCAGGGCTTTACACTCTCAACTCTGTTTTTCAATTTCTACTTCCAACAACCCTGCAACATCATCTAAGCACAAAAGATAAATTATCCCATATACACAGATGACATTATGCTCTACACACCAGTCAACCTCAACAGTCCATCCTACCATGAACTCCAACAATGCTTCTCTGATATCTCACAATGGCTATCTACAAATCACCTGTCCATCAACCTCAAGAAAACAGAAGCCCTCTTTGTCACCAGGAACAAATCTTTCACCCCCCTCCTCCACTACCCTCAATAACACGGAAATCCAAATCAAACCTGAGGTAAAGCACTTGGGAGTCATCCTAGACAGCCACCTCACTCTGAAGACTCAAATAGTGAATAAAGCAAGATCAATCTACTTCAAAACTCAGATCCTGCAACACCTCTGCCCCCTCCTCATCCCATCGGACTTCCGCTCAACTCTACAAGCTCTCACAACACCCCATGCAGACTACTGCAACTCAATATACCATGGACTACCTAAATCAACACTCCATCCTCTTCAAACAGCTCTCCACATGGCAGCAAGGATCATCACTGGAATGTACAAATATGAATACATCACCCTCTTTTTCAAACACCTCTACTAGCTTCCCCTACAAAGCAAAATTCTCTACAAAATTCTTCTAATGATTCACAAAGCCCTGAAACATCAATCATCTACCCATCTTCGCTCCCTCATAATGCCACATCTTTCAAACACACCACGAAGAGCCTCCACAATGAACACACTGACTAGCCCCCAAGCTGTAACAAAAAGCACTCAACAAGCCTGTGCCAGATCCTTTGAACTTTACACACCAACTATCTGGAACTCTACCTACCCATATAAGAAACACCACAGACCGCCTATCCTTCCACAAGCTCCTCAAGACCCACCTATTCATCCTCCACTTTGGCCTCACATCTTCCTAATTCTACCCCCCCCCCACCCCACCCAAACCAAACAGCATTTCTGCATTTGCATGAAGGTAAAGATTTTACAAGAACATGTAAATAGTTTATTACCCTGTACATAGTTAATTTAAGTTAACCACCCTGTTCCTTTTTCAGTGTACAAAGTTACCTATTTTAATGTAAACATTATTTGTAAAATCAAGTTCCTTGTAAACTGCTTTGACCTTTGTGAAAAGTGGTATATAAATACAGCTAAATAAATAAATAAATAAAAATACATGTGTAAATCATGACTCCATTTGTACTTCTTCCAAACTCCACTACAGAACATGTCTACTCTAAAGCAGCTTGTATAGTGCACTCTACTTGATTTACACCTATTTTTACATGTCCTAATTTGACTGACTATCTCAGGTGGGAAGCCTCCAGTGAGAATGGATTGCTACCTTGCCCCATTGCTGATTTCACCCTTGGTAATGCTATCTGATTAGCTACTTAAACTGACCAACCCAGGCAGCTTGAGAGGACTGTGCTGTCCCTATCAGTGCTTCACTATGCTCGATTTCATCAGGCATAGTGTTTCTGCTCCAGAGACAGAGATTGTCGCTGCTGCCGTGCTAACGGAGGAATGAGAAGCCTCCAGTGAGAGTGGATTGCTGCCCCTTCCCTGTTTCTGACATCATCTGCAGAATCACCATCTGATTGACTACATAAACTGACCATACCAGGTAGTTCTCACGTGACAAGTACCTGTCAAAGAGTGTGCCACTTAGCAGGTTTTTTAGGGTGGTATATGGGAGTTTGAATGTTTGAATGTTTTTTCTTTGTTGTTGTAAGTGGGATATTATTATTAGTTGCATTGTGCAGTTTAGGGGTCAGAATACCAGTTGTTGATTGGAGTATTCCATCTGAAAATTTGGAAAGAAATAAAAAGATTGTAGATGCCTATCAATAAGCACTGTTCAGACAAATGGTGATGGAACTGACCAGGAAAGGTTTGAAGCTGAATCTACTACTCACCTATGGAGACAGCGTGTCGAATGTCTGGGTAGGTGCCTATGTGAGCAGTGGCGAGCATCACACGGTGTGGTTTGAGGTACAAGACAAGACAAAGTCCAGTCACAGCAAATTCAAGGTCCTAGACTTCAGAAATGCTGTCTTAGTAAAATGAGAAAGTAGGAGGGCTTGGCAGGGTGGGAGGGGATAAGGGAAGTGGCACTGCAGAGGGTTAAACTAAAAGAAACAATAAAAGGGGCAACGCATATATATGTAAGGAAAGTAAATAAAAACAAGAGGAAATGGAAACCTATATGGTTCTCCAAAGAAGTGGCTGCACAAATAAAGGCAAAAAACACAGCTTTCACAAAATTCAGAAGATCACAAAAAGAGAAGCACCAAAAAGAATATAGGATAAAGCTAAAAAAGACAAAGAGAGAAATTAGGATAGCAAAAGCAAAGGTGGAAGAAAAGATAGATAAAGATGTGAAGCATAGAGACAAAACATTTTTCAAGTATATTCGGGAGAAGAGGAAGATCAGAGGTGAATTGCAAGGACAGATTTGTGGAAAGTGACATTAAAAAAGCAAAAATGCTCAACAAATACTTCTTTATTCACTAAAAAATATCCTGGAGAAGGACCACATATGACTGACAAATATACAGATGGGAATGGAGTAGATACCACAACATTCACAGAAGATGAAGTTTGTGAACAGCTTGCAAAACAAAGTGAACAAGGCCATGGGACCAGATGGAATACATTCTAGGATACTGAAAAAGTTCAGAGAGGTTCTGGCAGGACCATTAAACACAGGATTGGAGAAGGGCTGATGTGGTACGTCTTCACAAAAGCAGTAATAGGGCAGAGGTGACAGACTATAGGCTGGTAAGTCTTCCATCAAGCTATGAGCTCCTTCCAACTCCCCCACATTCCAACGCAACCTACGCACCGCTCAGGATCCACCCCAGATCTTATATTCTCAACGAAGAGCCTCATAGAACAAAACAGAATACGCACCGCCACAGTCACACCTATACCCTGGTCAGACCATCACGCCATAGAACTCAAGATCCAGATACATCATACACAAGAATCACAAGAGACACCCAACCAAATAAGAAGGTTCAAGAACTTTGACAGAAAAAAAATCCTCGGTAACATAATACGTAAGCTCCCCCTGCACTGCACTGATCTTGACAGAGCAATTAACATATAGAGCACCAGCATTAATGATGCAGCTAGAGCTCCCGAGCAAATTAGTAAGAAGCAAAGAAACAGAAGAAACAATCCCGCCCCCTGGTACTCCGAGATAATAAGAACGACCAAAAGAGAACTATGCAAGAAGGAGCGACAATGGAGGCGGGACCGATCGCATAAAACACAACAGGAATACCAAAGAATGCAACAAACCTACAATAACCTTATCAAAAACCAAAAAGAGCAATACCACACTGACCTTATCTTAAAAGCCAGTAACAGGCCTAGAGAACTCTTTGAGATAGCCCGAAACCTCACAAAGGAACCATCACAAAAAGATGATAACAAGATTCTCCCACAAACATTTGCAGACTTCCTCCTTACAAAAAAACAACTCACTTCCAACAACGCCAGAGCCTACCATCACCTCATATGCAGTACAAAGCACAAACCCAACTGGACTACACAAATGGTCGGAGTTCCACATGCCAACCACCAAACAAATAACCCATACAATCTCCGAGCTGAACTCTAGCACAGCCCTATCTGATCTCTGCCCGGTAGCATGGATAAAATCAGCAAAAGAAGAGCTAGCAAAGTTCATACACACAATAATTTGCACATCCCTAACCCAAGGCTACATACCCGCTGCACTCAAAGAAGCTACTATATGACCAATCCCGAAAGCTACTTCACAGATCCAGCTGCTTACAGACCAATCTCCAGCCTCCCGTTCATGACCAAAATTATCAAAAAAATGGCACTGAGACAACTACAAGATCACTTAGACACACATGCACCACTGGACCTGCACCAACACAGCTTTAGACTTAATCACAGTGTGGAGACTCTACTCATCTACTTACTTGACACCCTTCTCAAAGGAATTGATAATATCAGAGCTGGATTCCTGCTAGTGTTTATTGACATTTCTGCCTCATTTGACACTGTATCATACAACATCCTCCTGAGAAGACTTAGGGATATTGGCCTATGTAACACCACACATAAATGGTTCCAATCATACCTCAGTGACAGAAAACAGAAAGTCAAAGTAGGAGAACACCTTTCTGCTCCATTGCACACATCACAGGGAGTCCCTTAAGGATCATCCCAGTCTGCTCTTCTTTTTAACATATACATACAGCCAGTTTGCTCAATTTTCAAAAAGCACAAAGTAAAATACGCCATCTATGCTGACAACATCATGGCGTACACCCCGATCAACATAGACTCCCCAGAGTATTCACGCATGACAAATTGCCTCCAAGAAGTATCAACCTGGTTGTCCAATAATAACCTGAACATAAACATGAAAAAAACTGAGGCACTTATCATCACGCGGAATACCTCATCAATCCTCCCTACTTCAATAACTGTGGCAGACTCTACAATCCTTATCAAAGAAGAAGTCAAATATCTCGGAGTAACCCTTGATCGCCATCTAAATCTACAACCACACATCAAAAGAACTACCAAGAATGCTTTTCATAAGCTAGCAACAATTCGAAGAATCAAGCCCCTTCTTAACCAGGAACACTTCCAATCAGTCTATCAAACTATAATAACCCCTTTACTGGACTATTGCAATGCCATTTTCCAAGGACTACCTAAGCAAACCACAAGACCGCTACAACTAGTTCAAAATATTGCCGCCAGAATCCTCACTGATTCAAAGAAACATGATCATATAACACCCCTTCTACACCAACTCCATTGGCTACCTATCACCACCCGTGCAAGATACAAATCTGCTCTCACTGTATTCAAAATAAGAAGCAACATGTCAGTGGGAGCACTAGAGGAAATAATCTGCCATAATCACAATGAAAGGCCTAGGAGACAAAGCACAACAAACACCATCCCTACCCCCTGTGCCTATAAAAAAGCAAACGATTCAACCACCAAGAGTGCATTCTCGCTTGCGACACCTATAATCTGGAACTCTCTACCTATGAAACTGAGATCCACCACCGACATGAAGGATTTTAGAAAGCAGCTAAAAACCTTCCTCTTTACAGATCATTACAATGAACTCACCTAACCTGAATACAATTGACCCCATCCAACTCTGGAATAGATAAACCCATTCAACTAACATCATTGTATATACTGTATATATTCTTTGTACATAAGTTATACTTTATTACTTCCATCTGCATGTCTCTCCTCCCCCTCCTCCCCACCCTAGTTCCTTCATAAATTAACAAGTTAATGTAACCAAAAGTTTCAAAAGTTCTCTGTAAACATATAAGTTTGATGTAACCCACTTTGATTTAACGATAAGGCGGTATATAAAAATTGTTAAATAAAATAAATAAATAAATAAATAAGTCTTACCTTGATGGTGGGAAAAGTATAGAGACACTCTTGAAAGAAAGTATAGTGGACTTTCTAGAACCAATGGGTTGCATGATCCAAGGCAACATAGGGGTATGTTTACTAAAACGTCTTAACGTAGCAGCGTTGATGTTATCGCACGATATGTGACGTTATCGCACGATAATGGTGCTTTACCGTGCAGGAACGTCACGTATCACGCAATAATGTCTGCGGCGGTGTTAAGTTGCGCAGAGGGTGGAGGAAGGCTCCCTAGAGGGCGGAGAATGAGGGGTCAATGGGCGGAAAGTGGGTGGGAAGAGGCCCCATGCACACTAACACCATGAAATGAAGCTCTGAAAATTAGCGCCAGTGAAAACCTCATGCTAGAGGCACATTTGCAGGAGAGAGAAACCATTTTAGTCAGCAATGTACAGCAAAGCCAGGGAAACCCAGAAAAGTGATAGTAGTGATACATGTGCAGGAACCAAAAAGGCAAATAAACATATTAAATGACCAGAACCACATTTCAAATCCCCATAACCAAGCTGGCCAATAGTGCTACTAATGATAAACATAAAGCAACACTACTGACAAAGAGTAAAAAGGAAGATATCATGTTTGGAAGGGGCTATGCTCTGTCCCCCTACAAAGTGAATGATCCCACAGTGAAATAGTGGTGAGCAGGGTTTTTTCCTTTTTATTGGGCAGGTTTGTTATGCTGTGGTCCAGATGGGGCACAGTGCGGACTAGGCAGATGCCTAGGTGGTACATAGGAGTGCCAAAACTGTAAAGCAGCAAGACAGCAACTGACGAGGGTCCAACATGGGCACGAGTGTGTGTCCCACAGTGTCACAGGGGATATTACCCAACAGGTACCCCCAAGGGCACAGAACATTGGCAGGTGGTGCCAGGGGGAAGCACGCATGTCCATGTAGGCACCCCTACATAAGAACCCACACCATAGGCAGCTGCCTACCAGCACACTGGATGGCTTGGGACTGCGCACCACCAGCACCCCTGGTATAAGGGCATGTCAGCATGGTGCCAGAGTGTTGATGGTGGTGGAGGGGGCAGTGGCATCTGCCCACAGCAGACCAAGGCCAAGCTCTGTTTAGGTGGGTGCCGTGTGGTGACAAGGTCTGTCTAATGAAAACTAATGGTAGCCCCAGGGAATGATCTGCCTCTGTGACAACAGTTTGGTGCAGTACACACAGCCAGTCTGTTCAGGGTCAAAAGGTCACAGGTTCAAGCCCCAGCTATGGCTCCTGCAAACCATGTCCCTATATTTTACCCAGTAATAAAGATAGAACTGTTATTGCAGATTAAATAAACAACCCATAAACGCCTACATTTTACCCTACAGGGCACAGACACCATAAACATGTGCAATCCCTAGAGCAGAGTTTCCCAAATTCAGTCCTAGAGGGCCAAACACCATTCAGGTGTCATGCTGTTCCTAATAAATATGCCTGTGCTGCAATTGAATGCAACACCCCCATCGTATGCAAATGTATCTCATGCATATTCATTAGGGACAGCATGAAAACCTGAACCGTGTTTGGCCCACCAGGACTGGAGTTGGGAAACTCAGCCCTAGAGCAGCAGCCAACAGGGGCATAAACACCCACACCCACAGGCTCCACTATCCAAAGCCTCATGGCTGTTGGGCCCTGCGTGGAGCAGTATCTCCCAATACATTCCCACTTGCATACCTTAGCAATGCCGCCCTTAACTTGGGAACACGTTACACATATATCAAAAGGTTGCTATGATTAATGGAAGATTTATTTTTTTATTTAACAGCTCTTATATACCGCGCTATTTGACATCAGTGTGGTTTACATTAAACAAAATAACAGATAACAAATCCTAAGTTAAACACAATTTGTTGACAGAGCTGCATCATAGCAACCTTTCTGATATCTGTGGAGTGTGTTTCAGTTTTTTTTCTAACAGTGTTTACCACCCCAGGGAGTGACACCAACAGTATTGCGTACCATAGCCATGTCTGCACTGTGCCCAGGACTGGTATGGTGGCCTGGGCTGCCAAAAACCTCTATATTTTCACAATGCTGGCATAGGTGTGGGAGTGTGTCTGTCTATCCAGTGTGTTGTGGCTGCCTACACCTTACTGAGCCCACACTGCTTGCACTGTTTCCAGTGTTAGCCTGCCAATGTGCATAATGAGGAGCAAGGTACTGTGGGTATGGGCCGGACAGGGTAGCATGGGCATGGTGCATCTGCACAGGGCATAGGGTAATGGCTGGGACATTGTAGTGCTCGACCACCACCTGCACAGACAGGGTGGCTACAGCATGTCATGCTGGGAGGTCACTCTCACCCTGACTGAGCAGTGACCACGGCATGGCTAGGTTCCCCCATGGTGCTCTACAGCATTTCTCTCAGGTGATATTTATGGGTTTCCTTTTCTGGGGCCCAATTACTGATATCATCCTGGAACTCCAACTTAAATGCCATCGCACAACGCCCGGACGACAACAACTCAGCAAAGAAGAAGAGAAGCTCTGCCCCGTGGTTCTCTCCTGAACTGCGATCTTCTCTCACCCAACTACGCAGACTTGAGCGCCGATGGCGCCGATCACTCTCTATTGAAGATCAGACCGCCTACCAAACTCACCTCTCAATTCATCGTGAAGCAATCACAACCAAAATGAAACAATATCATACCGACACACTAAAGAGATCATTGAATAAACCACGTGACCTCTTCAACTTGGTCAAATCCCTCTCGAAAGAACCATCACCCGATCAGCACAGCGTGATTCACCCACAAGAATACGCAGACTACCTGCAATCCAAGATCATTCAAACCAAAAAGGATTCAGCAATTCAGTTTCAGGAACCAACAGGCCTAACCCTACTTGACAAGTTCTCTACACCATCCACTAAATGCATTGAAGATATCATAACATCCCTCAACACCTCCACAGCACAGACTGACCCATGCCCAGCCTTTTGGATTAAGGAACTACGTGAGGTGTTCAGTCCATTCATCGCAAACCTAATGAACCTCTCCTTCACAACAGGATACTTCCCCACAACACTTAAGCAGACATCCATTAGGCCACTATTGAAAAACCCCAAGCTTGACCCGCAGAAGGCCGATTCCTATAGGCCAATAGCCAGTATTCCCTTGCTAGCCAAGATAACTGAGAAAGAGGTACAACGGCAGATTCAAAATCACATAGACTCCGCAGCTCCCCTAGATCACTGCCAACATGGGTTTAGAGAATATCATGGAGTCGAGACCCTACTTACCAGCCTATTCAACGCAATAATCACAGGCATAGACAACATCCATCAAGGTTTTGTGCTCATCTTCTTGGACATCGCCGCTGCGTTCGACTCGGTGAGTCACGAAATTCTCCTGGGAAGGTTGAAAGAGAAGGGCATCTGCAACAATGCACTAGAGTGGTGTAAATCCTATTTGGAAGCAAGATGGCAATACGTAAAGTCTGGATCTGAGGAATCAAAACACTTCCATCAAAAACAAGGTGTACCTCAAGGCTCCTCCTTGTCCTCCCTACTATTCAATATTTACATGCAGCCCATCTGCAACATCATAAGATCATTTAATGTGAGCTGTTTGATATATGCAGATGACATTCTTTTATACATGCCGTTCTCCACAGCCCAAATGGACCTAACACCAGCAATAGACTGTTTCAATGCTGTCTCAGCGTGGCTTCAATCACAGAATCTACGCATTCAACATAAAAAGACAGAGGTTCTATTCATCTCCAGAGACCCCAACTTTACTCCTCCACCCCACGTCAGTGTTAATGAAGCGGACTTACTAACCAAAGAAACAATAAGATACCTCGGAGTTACGTTGGACCAACGCCTGGATATGAAACACCACATAAACAACATTGTCAAAGCTGTATACTTCAAAATCCGCACTATCAGGCATCTGCACTCCCTACTGGACCCTGATGACTTCCGGACCATATACCAAGCGCTAATACTGCCACACTTCGACTTTGCAAACGCCATCTTTCAAGGGCTCCCCCACTCCACGCTGGCCCCTTTACAGCTGGCCATGAATGCTGCAGCAAGGGTCCTACACGGAGCCGCCAAAAGTGACCACGTGACCCCCATTCTCAAACAACTTCACTGGTTACCTATCCATGGAAGAATCATCTTTAAAACCCTTCTCCTAGCGTTCAAAACAATCAAAGGTATTTCATCCCCTTCACTCACAGATCTTATTCACATGGTGCCCCCCAACAGATCTAGAAGAGCAATAGCCATAAACCTACTAGTAAAACCAAAGGAATCATCAAAGTGCAACATATCAACCACAAACAGGGCGTTCCGCTACTATGTACCTAAATGCTGGAATGCCCTACCCCCTGACATTAGGGCGATTGCCGACCTATCACAGTTCAGAAAGGCACTCAAATACCATTTATTCCTCCAATGCTACCCAAACTCCAATGACACCCCTCTGAAGAGATGACCCACTCTAAGAAACAACCCTCACGTTCATTATGTTATTTCACCCACTCATTGCCATGTAAATATCTCATGCATATAATCAACCCTGTTATCCAAGCTACTCTTTACTATGTAAAAATCTCATGTATATAGTTACCCCTGTTATCCAAGTTTGGACCCCTGTTCGATGTAAAACCAAACAGCATGTTGTTATGGTTGTTGTGTTATAATGTAAACCGCGCTGATGCCAAATAGCGCGGTATATAAGAATTTGTAATAAATAAATAAAATAAAATAAAATACCTGCTTGGTGTGTGTGCTGACATCCCATTTTTGGGTGCACATAGCTCCTCCAGGAACATGCACTATGTACTAGCTAGCAGACTGTCTGCAGTTAGTATGTGTATAGCTGGAACACCTTGAAGGGTGGAGACTGACTGTGCCCTCTGCTGGTGAATGTCAGATAGTGGTGGGGGTTGTTGAGCTTTTCCGGCATTCTGTCTGTCTGCCATTGCCTTATTGATGTGTACAGATCTGTATTGACTGCCCTGTAGGGTGCCTGTTCCCCAGCAGGAATGAGGTTGATGGTCCCCTCTACTGCCACCATTGCAGAGAGGTAGAATGTGGATATGTTGGTGGGAGATCCTGTTCCTCCACCCTGAGCCACATAGGGTTGGTTGGCAGGTGCCACTTATAACATGTGACCATGGCACCCACAAAGGATATGCACTATTCTGGGTGCATCATAGTCCACAAGGGCTAGACATGACTGGGAAATAGAGATGGACACAGGTGTATCCTAGGTGTGTCTGCAAGGACTACATATCACATACTGGCACTGATGGGGACCTGCAGCATAGCCTATCTCAGCCAAGCCAGGTGCTGCGGACCTGGTGCTGGGCGCCCCACCTCACCCTGAGGGTGAGCACAGGACCCGCACAATATCATGGTCTGTAGCTACTCTGTGCCAGTAACACACACGGTCAGTTCTCCCTACCAGGCCGAGGTGCTGTGGGGGTGCATACCCCATCTTGTGATCAGCTGTAGACTGCTGATCTGCATGTGCAGTGCATTATGGGTACGGATGGGTTTACCCTATCCTGGTAACCACAGCAGACAGTTTGTGTGGTGACCTGCAGTCTTTCTGTAGCCAGCCAGGGGGGTGTTATATAATGTGCCCTATAAAGCGCTCTATAGGGCACATTATAAGGTGCCTTGGCGGACAGTGCACTTTATAATGTGCCCTATGGAGTGCCTTATAGGGCGCCTTATGCAGCACCTTAGGTTACGGCACTGTGGGTGTTTTTGCTGGCAGCACTAATTTAAATTGAAAAAGGTAATGCCTCAGACAACACTGATTTAAATTAAAGGGTAATGCCTCAGACAGCCTTATTACATAACACCACTGTGGAATTGAACCCATGACCTCTGCCTCCACAGTTATTGCAGTAACCAGTGGGCTACATCTTTAATTGCTCTAACACTGCGCTGGCATGAACTTAGGGTTAATGCACATTAGCGTGCCACCGCGAATGCGCAGCGTGTGCGCCGTGTGCAGCATGAGCGCATGCGCCAGCAACCCAGTCACTTCCGTGAATATGGAGAGGCGCTCACGTCAGTCAGCCTTCACCAGGCGTGATCTAAAACTCCTCGCAAACATGATATGCACAAAGCAGACCAGGTTATTTCCTGGATCATCCAGAAGGCAAGACCTCCACCGCGTCAAGAGGGCATGGCGCCGCATCACTAGGCACTTTAATCGGATTGCTGACCACCCACGTGAGGTAAGTGAATGGGGTCAGGTCACACGATGCAAGGTGTGCAACACAATAACCAGCAATCAATGCACATCTTACATGTACAACATGGGAGAGGCAACATTCTATGGTGCAAGCAGTGCTGAAAGTAGGTGTGGATGCTGCTGTGTGCAAGTATGCCTTATCCCCAGGAGGCCATGACCTGCTCACAGAGGTCAGGCATAAATCCTGTAGGTATGGAAGTTGCTGCTGTTCATGTGTTTATATCCGCCCTACCCCCAGGGGGCCTTGATCTGATTACAGAGGTCAGTTATACATCCTGTTGGTATGGTACTTGCTGCTGTTTCTGTGTTCCAATCCACCCTACCCCCAGGAGGCCTTGATCTGTGGAGTGGAGGAGTGGCCTAGTGGTTGGGGCAAGGTACTTCAGGCCAGAAGGTTGGGGGTTCAAATCCCACTAGAGGACAGCAACATTGGGCTGGAAGGACTGGGGTTTCTAGTCCCACAGGTGCTCCTTGTGGTCTTGGGCAAGCCACTTAACCCTCCATAGCCCATGTTCCCTGTAAAATAGTTATCTCCAAGTTATAATGCCCCTGTTCAATGTAATTAATTTAAGTTTGTTCAATGTAAACCACACTGATGCAGAATAGCACGGTATATAACAGAATATAAATAAAAAAATCTGATTACAGAGGTCAGTTATACATCCTGTTGGTACAGTAGGTGCTACGGTTCATGTGTTTACATCCACCCTACCCCCAGGAGAGCCAGACTTGATTACTGTGGTCTGTTTGAAATCCTGGTGTCAGAGTACCTGTATCTGTTCTTGTTGCACTGCTGAGCCCAAACACCAGGAGACCCACACCTGATCACAGAGGTCTGTTAAAGCTGCTGGTGTCAGCGTACCTGCAGCTGTTGGGGTGTCACTGCTCTGCCCAACCCCTGGGAGGGCCTAAACCGGATAACATAGGTCTATAGCTCAGCTAGGTGGGTTTGTGCATGCTCCGGTTGCATTCGGCCACAACTGCCCTATTCACAGGAGGCCTGAGTCCTGACCACAGAGGTAGAGTTGTAGGTCTGATGTCATGGTAATGGCCCCTGCTGATGTGCCTGGCCCACCCAATCACCGGGCGAGGTCAGAACACATCGCACATGTTCCTTAGAGAGCTCATGGTGCCACGGTGGGTGTGTCAGCTGATGTGTGTGGGTGAGCCAAATACACAGGTGTCTGCCGCAGCATACAGGGAGTTTGTAAATCCCACTTTTGGAGACCAATGTGACCACCACACACATGGCATGGTGCACTCATGTCATGCAAGGAGGGTGTGGGAACAGGGTAAGGGGCCGGGGGGTAGCACACAGTACATGTAGCTGGAACCCCACACATGGGCAGACCCACAGCCACACATGCATGCGGCACTGCCAACAGGTAGTAGAGGAGCCACTGGCCAGAGCAGCAGCAACACTCAGCTGCCTACAGTGATGAGTGATATGCGATGGCCACCCGCCAGAGATATCCTCCCCCTGATGTTCCCACCCATTGCATTCCCCCCGCCAGGTGGAGGACCTTCGGAAGAAGGGATGGGAGTTGTGGCTGCACTGCCCGGATATCCTTGAATGCCTACAAAGGAAGGCACAACAGGAACATGACAGTGAGTGTTGCGGCCACTGCAGGGATGTACAGCATGTCACAGTGGGCCAACAGCCTGTGTGTAGCCACACAATGTTTATGTGGTATGGGAATGGCATGATGGTGTCCTAATGACTGTCTTCCCCAACAGAGGCCGCTGCTGCTGGGGAACGGGCATCCACATCAGGGACACACACCACAGGGCCCGCAGCTCCAGCCCAGCTGACGGAGGAGGAGGAGGAGGAGGAGGGGGCAGAGCCAGAGGACGACTGCGGAAATGGAGTAGGCGGAGGGTGGTGTGGTGCGGGAGGGAGGAGAAGGTGAGGGTCGCTCCAGTGCACTGGTGGGTGGGTGGGAGGATGATGTGGAGGAGGAGGAGGAGGAGGAAGAAGAGGAGGAGGAAAGTGTGGAGGGGAGGGGGAGGGTGAGGTTGGGTGGGAGGTGTTAGGGGAGTGGAGGGTAGAGAGGGTGGCCCTGTGGGTGCAGTGACATCACCACATGCCACAGACAGGGCCCACGCACATGCCACCACACAGACTCTGGGCACCTGGGGCGGATGTGATGGCAGGTGTGTCTGGGACCTGTCTGTGGCAGTGCTTTATGTGCTGCAACAGCAGCGGGCCCAGGACCGCACCATGCGGTGGCTGGCAGGCGCCATTCAGTGGCTGGCTGCCGAGATGCACATGCAGCGTGCAGCTGATATGGGGAGTGCATCTCGGCAGTCATCCCCTGATGGGCGACCCCGGAGTGTCTGGGGGCAGAGTGATGGCCACACACATGCCCTGTTGTGCCATGTACTCAGGCCACAGCATGGGTCTACCTGTAAATATTAGCCATATATGTAAATACACAGGTTTGGTTATATATCACACTGGTCACATGTTTTCCTTATAGACAGACTGTTGAAGTGAGCATGGGACATGTGTGTTCATCCCTATGTGTATGTGTATTAGATATAGGTAACATACATGGACCGTCTCCACACTCATGTGTGGGGTCTGACCATGTGCGTAGCCGTCAGTGCCCCCAGGTGCCCCTGTGATGTACCGCACTGCTGTGTGTACCACCAGCTATGGACACATGCTTGCTGCCTGTCATGACGTCAGAGGATTCTGTTCTACCAAGTAATACAGCAACATTTGCCTTTTCAGAGGCAGCGATTTCTAAACTTTTGGAACACCCCTCTCTTCTTGATGAAGCCGGTGTAGCACGGCTACAATCAATACATACTCCTTCCTGGTCCGAATTTCAGAATTTGCATAAAAAATCCATTCGGGTACAATTGCATGCCGCTACAATGACACAATATTTAAAGCAACAGATGATCCCCCGGGGATTGAGGGTTTTAAAGCCTCCGCACATGTTTGTGGAGGATAAAAAGTTCTTTGCCACCTGGAATAGCATTTTGAACAAATGCGGCTTGGACTTGATTGCCTTGCTGATTGAGCGTCTGACTACAGAGAAGCAAGTTTTACGTGATAAATTGGGGCAATTAGAGTCACAATTGAAGATAGAAATGGTGGAGGAGACTTTAAAATCCAGTTATAAGGAACTTGAGGACTTTAACCAGCAATTTTGCGATCAGTTGAAGTTTACTAAAATTAACAAACTGTCTCGGGATGCAGCTGATTATGCCCAGGATCAAGTGTACACCTGGCGTAAACAGAAAGTAGAGGCTAATGCACTTCATAAAAGGTCACATTTGATGATTCCGCAGAGGATATAACTTCCGATTCTTCAGAGGGAGCTCCTAAAAAAACAGGAGCCATTTCTAAACAGCGGGGTTTTCCCCGGGGCCGCCCTCCCAGTCGACGGCCCCCCAGACCTTATCAGGACGGCTGGAGGGGACCGTCTACTCGCTCCCAGACGAGACGGGACAACAATCAACAGTCATCAACCTTTCAGGAAGCCCATTGACTCTGGAACAGTCGCAACTTCTGGAGCTGGGTTTGGGTTTTGTTCCGGTCCCGAAATATGACCCTTTTCGGGTGCGAGTTGCTCTTCATCAATTTTTTCGGAAACTGCATACTCTATTGTATTTTTCCTCTAGCCCTTTGGGCTCTGCTGAACCTTCAATCTGTAAACCTATATCGTCTTGGCAGCCTCCGACGAGTTCTGATGCTGCCCTTCTTACGTTTCAGAATTTGGTACTGCGGGATCTACAGGAGATAGAAGGTTCCCGGAGGAAATATTGTTCTAATCTTACGTTAACCCAGTATCAAGCTCTTCGGTCATTTCAGAATGAATCAACGGTGGTGATTCGTAGGGCTGACAAGGGGGGTGCCACTGTGCTTTTACGTCAGGAGGATTATCATCAGAAGGTTTTACAACATTTAGCTGATCAAAAATATTATTCTATTCTGACTGTTGATCCCACGGAGAGTTTGAAGCAAACCATTGCTGTTCTGACTACGGCGGCTTTGGAACATCGCTGGATAACTCATCAGGAATTCAACTTTTTGAACATGGCTTTTCCGGTGATTCCGATCCTTTATATGGTGCCCAAAGTGCATAAATCCCTGCGGGATCCTCCAGGGAGACCTATTGTTTTCTGCCGAAATTCGGTATTGGAGCCTCTTTCAAAATTCTGCGACCACTTTTTTCAACCCTTGATGCGCTCCGCACGCTCCTTTGTTAAGGATTCCTTTCATTTTCTTACGGAGATTGTTGAGTTGTCTTTTCCTTCAGGGGCTCTACTGGTGACACTCGATGTGGTCTCCCTTTATACGAACATCCCCCAGCAAGGGGCATTTGAAGTGTTAGCGGGGTTGGATTGGTCTCTTCCTTCCCGCCTTCCCAAGTCCTTTGTTCTGGATCTGCTTAAATTGGTGCTGTTTCATAATTATTTTTTATACAACAATAAATTGTATCACCAAATTTATGGAGTGGCCATGGGGGCTACTGTTGCTCCCTCTGTGGCATCCTTGTATGTTACTAATTTTGAGGAGAAGTTTGTATATGAGTCTACTTGGTTTCAGAAGATCTTGCAGTGGAAGAGGTTCCTGGATGACATCTTTTTTGTTTGGACTGACTCTGAAGCAGCTTTGAACGATTTTTTAGTGTGGCTGAATTCTTTGGATGAAAATCTTCAATTTGTAGCGAAACATCACAGCCAGCACATTGAGTATTTGGATGTCTTATTGTATGTGCAAGGGACGAGATTACTGAGCACCCTCTATCGAAAACTGGTTCAGAAGAACGTGTTGTTGGAATATTCGAGTTTTCATCCTCCTGCCCTGCGTAAGGGTCTTCCCTTCGGGCAATTCCTTCGTATTCGGAGGTTGTGTTCGTCGGTGAAGGAATATCGCTTTCATGCATGTGCTCTGAGTGAGCGCCTCTGTCGACGAGGGTACCCAGAACATCTCGTCAGGACTGCATTTAAAAGAGCCTTATACAACCATCCCAGTTGGTGGGAGGATTGTGAGAGATCTCAGAATGGACCTCCTGCTAGACGCAAGCGAGATGTGGTGATTGGAATATTGCCCTACTTACCTGCAGTTCTGGCCATAGTACAAATGCTGAAGAAGCATTGGTCTCTTCTATCTCTTCATCCATGCTTTTGTAAACCACTGATGATTGCCTATCGTCGATCTCGCACCATTGGGGAATGGGTGGTCCGGACTTCCCCTCGTGAAGTGTTTGAACTCCAGGGTGAACAGCGGGGTCATTATGCTTGCGGTAAATGTGATTTTTGTGTTTCAACTTTGCAGGGGGACTTTTGGGAAGATCCGGTTTCGGGATTCCAACATCGCTCTTTGGCGTTTTCAGATTGCCACACTGATTATGTGGTTTATATGCTTCTCTGCCCCTGTAATCTCAAATATGTTGGTCGCACTACAAGCCCTGTGCGGAAGCGTTTACTGGAACATCGCTCTCGGATTGATAAATGACAGGAGGGGGCCCCTGGTGTCTTGCATTGTCAGCAGGCTAATCACCGGTTTGGCGATCTGCGGTGGCGGGTTTTGGAAGTGGTCCTCTCGATGGTACGCGGAGGTGACCGTTTAGCTAGACTGCAATTGAAAGAACAGCAGTGGATTTTTCATCTTCAATCAGTGGCCCCTAGGGGCATGAATGCAGATATTGACTGGTGGGGTTTGCAGTAGGGGGTTCAATAAAGTTGCTTGTGGTTTTTCCTGTGACATCATTCTTATCACCTGATATAAATGGATGTATCTCTACGGGGTTCTTTCTGCCTGAGGAAGAGCTGAGAAATGGATACTTAGCTTGAAACACCAGCGGTGTCGCGTTTGAACCTCGTCTCTTTTGGCGGAGGAGCCTTCTGGATTGCTCCCTTGCCGCTTTGTTGCCAGTATAAGGAGAACATTCTTACTTGAGAGCCTGGCGTTGGAGTGAGCACAGATGGGACGTCTCCGTTTTTTTCAGCTAAGTCCTTTTAAAGTTTTCATTACTTCTTAGCCAGGACTGTTTTGCTGGAAGATACTTGAAGCCCTTTGATTAAGGTGGCTGAACAACAAAATTTCAATTCCATTTTAAAGGGACACTTTTCAAGTTATACTGACACCAGCAAGTGCTGTCTTTGTCAGTTTTTAGGCTGAAGCAGGGCCTTGTAAATTATTGATTAAAATGGAGGGTTCACCACGAGAGAGGATAGATTTCCTTTCAAGGTGAACGATCCGACAAAAATATTACTGAATTAAGTTTGGTTGGGGTCAGGAAATCACTTATGGGCTGTTTCTACATTGTGGGGGTTTGTATGGTGATATTTGATAGAGGAACCAAGTTTGGATTGGATGTCATGTGTAGGCAGCATATCTGATGCACCATGCTCGTAGGGGAATAGGGGGGACGGCCAGCAGCAGGTATGTGGCAGGAAGGATAAAATGGACTGCTGTACTCAGGAGCTGCCCAGGGGGATAGCTGGTGAGGCCAAGACAGGTGGATCTTGGTCTGGAGGGGGAGCATCGGCTCACTACAGGCGCAGAGAGAGAGTGAACAACTTACTGTAGCTAGTTACCTATGTCTGTCTGTGTCTTACACAATCATCTGCAGCTAAACAGCCACGTAGGCCCTGGTGTGGGTCAGAGGGAATGGCACACATGTGGGTGGAGCAATGGAGAGGATATGGGGTTTGAGAGAGTAAAACATACGTACCACTATAAACATATTACTGCTTAACTGGAGAAGTAGGGTATACCCCCACGCATAGGTAGAAGGGTGCACACATGGAATGGTTCATGGCACACAGGGCATGGTATAATCTCAGGATCCAACACAAGAAAACAGAGGTCTTGTTCATTACACGGAACCGAAACTTCATCCCCCCGTCCTTCTTGAAAGTAAAGGAAGCAGACCTCCAGTCCAAGCCCACTATCAGATACCTCGGTGTCACTTTAGACCAGAACTTGGATATGAAGGCACACATAGGAAACATTGTAAGAGCGGTATACCACAAAATCCGTTCCCTTAGACATCTACGTTCCTTGCTGGAGCCAGATAATTTTAGGACCATCTATCAGGCGCTAATCATACCTCATTTTGATTATGCGAACTCAATCTTACAGGGTCTCCCTCAAGCTACCTTGCACCCACTTCAGCTGGCAATGAACGCTGCAGCAAGAGTACTACATGGAGCATCCCGGAAAGACCATGTCTCACCTATCCTAAAACAGCTCCATTGGCTCCCGATACGAAGTAGACTCACTTTCAAAACATTAATAATTACTTTTAAGGCCATCAAAGAGCTCTCATCTGCATCTTTAACGGATATAATCCAGACAACACCTGACAATAGGGACAGACGGTCAGTAACACTCAACACACTGGTAGTCCCTAAATCAATAACACAATGCACTAAAACCACAGCAGACAGGGCTTTTAAATTCTGTGCACCAAGGTGTTGGAACAGCCTCCCTCAAAGAATCAGATCAATCCAAGATCTTTTCCAGTTCCGAAAAGCCTTAAAACACTACCTCTTCCTCTCGTATTACCCAGTAAATAATGCAGACATCTCAACCACCCAACAGACCATCCAAACACATATAAACAACACAGACACCTCTACCACCCCACAGACTACTCAGTCATAAAACTGAAACAAGGATGAGAACAAGACTATGTTATAAATTATAAATAATTACCCTTTTATCCAAGTTGTATTACCTGTTATACTGTAAACACAAGTACCATTGGAAATGTGTAAATTCATTGTTCATTGTAAACCGCGCTGATGCTGAATAGCGCGGTATATAAGAAATTATAAATAAATAAATAAATAATGTCTGTGCGTTGATTGGTGGTAGTGCATACACCACACCCCTAAGGGAAATGGGGAGGCACATGTGACCAGGGTGACAATATGGGGGACAGGGTACTCAGGGGAGTACAGTGGCAAATACCGGAAACATGCACATAGGTATAATCAGGTTTAGTCATCTTTATTGGCACACAGTGACTTGTTCCCTGCAATCAAGACCTGCGTGGCTGCCCACGTCCACGGCGATCATGGCCCAAGCAACACCATTGTTCTGGTTCTGCTGGTGCTGCCTCTGGGGCTGGGGGTGGCTGCTGGGAACGCCCAGCCATGGTCTCTTGGGCATCTGCAATCCGCAGTAGCACCGCTGCTATCACCTCAGCTGTGGCACACATCTGGCTCATCTCCTCCTGAATGCCCATTAGAACCTGACGAGTGACTGTGGGTGAGACACAAGATGATGTGTGAGACATGTGTTGCACCCCCCACCGTGACTCATGCACATGTCTGGCATATCCCAACAGACTGGTCCGCAGACCAATCATGTATGCGACGGCTAGCAATGCAGTACCATGTTTACATCTGTGTGTCTCATGATCCATCCACAGGCCAGGAAATGATCCTGCTGAGGGGTCATGGAAATCACAGATATGACACATGGTACTGTGCTGCACTTCAGTGTGTCACTGCTGTATCTGCGCACTGGTCATATGGGATAGGTTGGATAATGTGGGGATTCATGACACACTGGGGGGCACTGTTCACTCTAAACCTGACACACAGTACTGAGTACCCTGACTATCTATGCTATGTACCACTACCCAGGGAGAGGGGTCCGGCGGGTAAACTGTATAGGTGATGTGGGGTAGGTGTGTACTACTGTACGTCTCCATGGGGTATTTTGTGGTGAATAGTAGGGGATGTATGAGCTCATTAGCATGATGAGACCAGATGGCACATACTACACATACAGAACTATGTGCTATGGTGTCATAATATTAGGAGGCACATGGAATGTCATTGTGGATGTTATGTCAACCCCCAGGGGGCTTGTTGTGTATTCTGTTACCCACCTTCCGCATCGTGCTTTGCTGAGGCAGTATGAGACCGCAGCTCCGCAAGGATGATATCCATGCTGGTGTGTTGGGTGCGTGATGTCCCCGGCGCCTGCATTGTGTGGTGACTCCCCTCCGACTCTGCATCCTCCACAGCCTGTGTGCTGCTGCTACTGGCCCCCACTTGTGCATCAGCATCCGCTGCCCTGTCCTCTGCCTCGGGCAGCACAGTGTTTCCTGGGGTCTCCCCGCCAGTGCTGTCCACGTCCCTGGACTCGCCGGCCTCTGGCCCCTCGGCATCCTCTGGTGCCGGCACATCCCCCTCCTCATATGCCTCCATGGCCTGGATGTCACCTGGGGGGTAGAACAGGGTACACAGCAAGGATGAGTTAGCGAAGGTCACATATCTACACCTGTGTAGTACATCCCTGCCAACAGCAATTTATTTTATTTATTTATTTATTTAACAGCAATGTGGTGTCCACATGTACCTGCTGTTACTGCACCTAAAATGGGGACAGCACATGTGCGTACAGTTTGCTTTACCTGATGGGGGGGAGGAGCGGCCTCTCGCACTGGTGGAGCTGTGTCACATTTGCTGTCATGTTGGGGGGAATGGGGTTGAGACTGGCGTCCCCACTATATACAGCACTAGGTATGCACTGTGGTGTGACCTTGGATGCAGCTCAGCGTTACATGTGGCCAGGGTGCGTATGTGAGCCCTGAGTGGGATTTTAGCCTGTAATAGTTTGTGTGAGCAGCCCCAGGTACCTGTCACACCCACCCTGTACCTACACAGCCATATTTTGCTGGATATGTGGACCCCAGTTGCCTGTGTTAGGGCACACGTGTTCTCAGGACATAGGACCCCACCTTCCCCCCATTGCTACAGCTGCCCCCGATATGTTTGTCCATTTTTCCAACTGCCACATGGGCTGGACACAGATTTGTCTGTTCCATCAGCTCAGATCTACTTCCTTCCATTACTTGTGCATTGTCTTTCCTTGGTGCTCTGTGCAGTGTTAGGGTTACATCTGTGTTTGACCCATACCTTTCTTGCTTTTCAACTTGTGGGACCTTACTGCCCTTGGCCAACATTTTTTGAGTCACCTATACATCCTTGGGGCATCTTTAGCCACACCTTAGAATCAGCCAGCTTATGGGGTGCCTACTATGGTGCCTTGGGAGTTAACAACCTTTTGACATGCCCTCTGGGGCACATTATAACCCGCCTTGGCTGACGTGGTGGTTTAGGATGTGCCTTCTGGTGCACCCTAAAAGGTGCATTAGTTTATGGCACTAGGGTACAGGTATTTTTAGCTGGCAGCACAGATTGTTGGACTGTTTCAAGCAGGAAAAGGAATTGCCTTGGCCACCCTTACTCATTAAGCCCACTGGGTGATTGAACTCATGACCCCTGTTTCAGCGGTCATTGTATTAACCAGTGTGCTACACCTCTGTTGCTGTGATTGCAGGTCAGCACGCGAAGTTAAGGTTAACGCGCGGTAACGTGCACAGCTCCCTCTATCACGTGATAACAGATACGGCACACTTTATCGCGCAATAATCCATGATTGCTAACTTAAGACCGGAACGCCCACTCCTTATATGGCATCCTTCACATTATCGCTGCAACTAGCACCGGGAACATTAAGACGGTTTAGTAAACATACCTCACAGTTTTATCAAAGGTTGATCATGCCAAACTAACTGGATTGAGTTCTTTGACTGGGTGACCAGAGAACTAGATCAATGGAATGCAAAGGATGTGATCTACCTAGATTTCTTCAAAGTCTTTGATGGGTCCCAAGGTGGTGAACTGGATCAGAAATTGGTTAATTGACAGACAGAAGGTGGTGGTAAACAGAACTCACTCAGCAGAAAGGAAGGTGAGTAATGATGTGCTCTGGGGATTAGTCCTAAGACTGATGTTGTTCAATGTATTTATGAGTGATTTTGCTGAAGGATTGAGGGAATAAGCTGCCTTTTTGCAAATGGCATGGAAATTTGCAAGAGTGGACTATTCTGAGGGAGTGGACAACATGAGGAAAGATCTACAAAAACTGGAAGAATAGTCTAATGTTTGTCAGTTAAGATTTAAGGCAAAGAAGTGAAGAGTTCTGCACTTGGGGTCAGAAATTCAAAGGAATTGTATGCAATAGGGGAGACAAGTTGGTGTGCATGGACCAGGAGAAGGACCTCAGAGTGATAGTGTCTGCGGATCTCAAGGTGGCGAAACAATGTGACAAGGCAGTAACCAGAGCCAGAAGGATAATGGATTGCATACAGAGGGGAATAACCTTCAGAAAGGAGGAAGAATTATTAATGACCCTGTATAAGTCATTGGTAAGGCCTTATGTAGAGTATTGTGTTCAGTTTTGGAGACCATATCTTACAAAGGATATAAAAAGACTTGAAACAGTTCACAGGAAGGTGACCAGAATGATTTGGAGCCTGCGCCAGAAGACGTATGAGAAGAGACTTGAAGCCCTAGGGCCTAGAGGGAAAGAGGCACAGGAGAGATATGATACAGACATTTAAATACTTACTACTATTACTACTACTACTTAGCAGTTGTATGGCACTACAAGACATACACAGTGATGCACAGACATGTAAGAGACAGTCCCTGCTCATCAGAGCTTACAATCTAGTCAAGACAGACAACACAGAAGGTGTAGACAGGGATACATCTAGGGGGAATGGTGAAGAAACAAGGAAATCAGGTGAGTCAAGATCCAAAAGCAGCAGCGAAGAGGTGAGTTTTCAGCCTGTATTTAAAAAGGGTCAGAGAAGGCGCCTGGCGTACAGACACAGGTAGTTTGTTCCAGGTGTAAGGTGCAGCAATGTGAAAGGAGCAAAGTCTGAAGTTAGCAATAGAAGAGAAGGGCATAGATAGAAGCAATTTGTCAGAAGAACCTAAAGAACATAAAGGGGTTTAATGAACAAACAAACCTTTTTCAAAGACGGGGAAGCTGTAAAACTAGAAGGCGTAGCATGAAGCTGCAAGGGGATAAACTGAAAGGCAATGTCAGGAAATACTTTTTCATTGAAAGTGTAGTGGATGTTTGGCATGCCCTCCCGATTGAGGTGGTGGGGCAAATACAGTAACAGAATTAAAAATAGCATGGAACAGACACAGTGGATCCCTTTATAGCAAGAGGAAAAAATCTAAATAAACTTAAATATCCTTTATACTTCAACAGATAGAGGGGGGTGACCCACACAGAGTGGCAGGTACAACCCTAAATGAGGGTATAGAGAGGGGTGACCTTCACAGAGCAGTAGGTACAACTACTCTAGTGACATTACTGGGCAGTCTAGATGGACCATAATGGTCTTTATCTGCTGTCATATACTATGCTACTATGAGTAACATATGGGTCAGTATTGGGGAGGGGAAAAAAAGAGAAGGAGGGGAGTTATAATAGAGAGTTGGGAAAGGGGATAGGAAATGATGTGTGATAAGGGTGGAGGTTGGGGATATGTCTATGGGGGAATGAGAGAAAAAATGCTTGATTTGCATTGCTTAATGTATGCTCAATGTTTAAAAAATGGCATGTGTTGCATGATAGGATTATGGAGGATGGTTTAGATTTTTTGTTTGTGACAGAGACCTGATTAGGGGAGGGTGACATGGCATGTTGTTTAAGTTGTTCAAAGAGTTATCAGTGTATTCAAATGTTGAGGGAGGGTAGAAGAAGGGAGGGTGACAATTATATGTTGTAACATCTGGGAAGTGTGGCAGAGACAGTGGGAGGTGCCGCTGGGGTATGAGTGTTAGTAGAGGTACTAGTGGAAATGATCTGGGAGTTTTATTGTTATATTCTGTGTCTAGGTTGGGTGGGTAGGGTGCAGGGATGTAGGTGGATGTAGCAAATGCATGGTTAGAATTTCAAGATCTGATAGTGCTAGGGAAGTTTAATGTCCCACAAGGGGGAAGAGTTTCTTTTCTTATTTAGTCTATGATGATTGATTATAGAAACATGACGGCAGAAAAGACCACATGGCCCATCTAGTCTGCCCTTCCATATCAACTACCACAATAGTTCCCTCTTTTCCCTTAGAGAGCCTCTGGAGTTTGAACAGCTAGTGAAGGAGTCTGCTCATGTGTGAGGTAATGAATTAGATTTAATTGTTTGTTCTAGAGGGGTGGTAGAGAAGGGGTAGTTGTTGGTATAAAAGGGAATTAGGGTTTCGTGGTCAGATCATTTGTGGATCCCATTTGATTTTGTTTGGGGAAGGGTAAATAATGAGATAATAGGGGGGGGGTATGCAATGAAGATTGATGCAGACAGATTGTGGGAAGGGGTGTTGCGGTGGCATCATTTAGGAAAAGAGGCAAAAGTAGTTGAACAGATGGTAGAATGGATGGAGGCCTTGCAGGAGGAGTTGGATGAAGTTGCCTCCTTACGAATGGTACAAGTGAGTAGAAGGAAAAAGAAAAATAGAATTTGGTTTGGGGAAGGTTTGTTGAAGATGAAGAGGGAGTTACATGTCTTGGAAAGAAAATGGAGGAAGTCTGCATGACTGGAGAAGAGGGAAATGTGGTGAGAGAAGGGGAATGCTTATCAGAAAACAATGGAAGAGGCAAAGAATTTGTAGTCGGAGACAATTAGGACAGTGGAGAATCGTTCCCAGGAGATGCTTCAGATAGTAAGAGATCTGCTAGGTCAGGCCAGGAATACTGGGGTTGAAATGGGTGATAAGGTGGAGGTAAACCTAGTTGGGGAATATTTCGTGAACAAGGTAGTGCAATTGTTGAATTTCGGTAAGGCAGGTAAGGATGGATGTGAGTAGTGAGAGTAGATGGGAGAAATTTATTTATTATTACAATTTCTTATATACCGCACTATTTTGTATCAGCGCAGTTTACATAAAACAAAATGACCATAACAACTGTTTGGCTTCACATAGAACAGGAGTAACAACTTGGATAACATGTTTGGCTTTACAGAGAACAGGAGTAACAACTTGGATAACAAGGGGGATACAAACTGAACTAATTAAATATGTACAATGAGATTGAATGAAATTGACATGTATGACTGTATGAGTGGTTGTTCTTACAAGAGTGAATGTGGCTTGGATATATGCTGACCCTATTCATGGTCAGTTGTTAAAGGTGCTGCTCAAGGGGAATGCTGAAAAGTTTGGTGGGTTTAATAAATGCTTCCTTTGGGCAGGGAGTTTATCCAGAAGTTTTAAAAGAAGGGCTGGTGATTTTGATACTTAAGAAAGGGAGAGATAGGGAATGTTCAAACTTGCGCCTGATTACTTCATCACCAATTCTTGCAAAATTGATAGATAAGCATATAGTATGTCAGCTAGATGACTACTTGGAAGAAGCAAGTGGATTAGATTGGGGGAAGGCACGATGTTAATGAGATTCAGGTAATGAGTTGCAGATAGTGGCAAATGGAGAAGTGCAGCCGCTCTCAGTCACCTGCAGAAGCTTCTGTCCTTTCTCATGTCAAAATGGAAGTAGAAATAAATATTAGGGGTCTAAGGGTAAGTAATTTAATGGAAATGCTAATGCTAAGACAAAGGATAGTGAGGTTTCTGGAGTCCAGTGGACTGCAGGATCCAAGACAGCATGGTTTTACTAGAGGCAGGTCTTGTCAGACAAATTTAATTGATTTCTTTGACTGAATGAACAGAAAGTTGGACCAAGAGAGTACCCTAGAAGTACTGTACTTAGATTTCAGTAAAGCCTTTGACACCGTTCCACACAGATGACTTATAAATAAATTGAGCACCCTAGGAATGGACTCTAAAGTGAGTGACTGGGTTAGAAATTGGTTGAATGGGAGGCGACAAAGAGTACAGGTAAATGGAGCTCATTCTGAGGAAAAGGATGTTACCAGTGGTGTGCCACTAGGATCTGTCTTTGGTCTGCTTCTTTTTAACATTTTGTTAGTGATATTGCGGAAGGGCTGTTGGGCAAGGTTTGCCTCTTTGCAGATTACACCAAAATCTGCAAGGGTGGGGGGGGGGAGGGAAGACCCAATGGTGAGCCAAGATGGCTGTGTGAGAAATTAGCTCTCCACAATCCTGAAAGAACCCAATCCTCCGGACGGCCGGTTAATCCCCCAAAGCCAACTGAACAGTAAATCTAGACATTAAAATGACAATGGTTAAATCTGCCCGCAGGTTCAAAAAGACTCAAACCTAGTTCTCCATCTCCACACAAAGTAGTGCCAACACGAGAAGTAGGTGGGTATATGTAGGAACTGCTGAAAGAAATACGGGCAGTAAGAGACATGGTCGCAGCAAATGGAGAAGCAGTGGCAGCGGTACATACAGATGTAGCGGAACTCAATACCAAGTTAGAGGAACTTACCATCTGAATGGGCAATGCTGAAGTTCGGTTAGCGTCCCATTCCGAACAGCTGCAACAACATGCTGAGAGAATTGGTAAACGTGTGGCCCATCTAGAACATTTAATTGAGGATCTCAACAACCACTCCATGTGTAATAATATTAGGATTGTTCGGCTTCCTGAGGGAGCTGAGGGAACAGATACAGCACGTTTCCTCGAAGACCTGCTCCCAAAATTGCTGAGAGTGGCTACTAAAATAGTTTGTGGTCTTTATTATAAAGCATATGAGGACAGACTTAAGGATCTTAATATATACACCTTAGAGGAAAGGCAGGACAGAGGTGATATGATTGAGATGTTTAAATACCTTCATTGCATTAATGCACAGGGGGAGAGCCTCTTTCGATTGAAAGCAAGTTCTGCTACGAGGGGACATGGGATGAGGGTGAAAGGGGATAGATTCAGCAGTGATATGCGGAAATATTTCTTTATGGAAAGAATGGTGGATCCATGGAATAGTCTCCCAGTAGAGATGGTAGAGATGAAGATAGTATCTGAATTCAAAAACGCATGGGACAAACACAGAGGATCGCTAAAGGAAAAAAGGGGACTGTTGTAGTTGTTGATATGGAAGGACTGACTAAATAGGCCATGTGATCTTTTTCTGTCGTCATTTTTCTATGTTTCTATGCTGCAAAGACCCTTAAAAATTGAAAGGGCGCATCGTATCCCAACACAATCAGCAACACAGAAAAAACTCCTAGTCCTGAGTTTTATGCTATCAATATGCACCTGCAAATTTTACAGATGGTTAGAATAAAAGCTCCGATTCAACACGAGGGCCATAAAATATCCTTCTTCCTGGATTTCCACAAAGCAACAGTAGAACAGTGATGACAACTGCTAGCCTTTCGACCACAATTGCAATGACTCCAAGCGTGATATGGCCTGTTTCTTCTGGCCCATCATAGGATCACCCTCCACAACCAAACGCGGACATTTAAAGATCCTGCATTACCTCGCGCGTACTTGGACAGTCTCGGAGTTTTGGATATGCAGTAGATTATCCTATACTGGTAAGGACTATTAACTCAATGGGTCCATTGCATTTATCAATATAAGGATGTGATGCTGGCAATATCAAAGAACCAAACAAGTCTCTGAAAGAAACATCCTTGTTCTGAACTCTCCGATGGCCAACGGATGCAACAGGAACTGTAAATACCCTGCTGCAAAGTTTCTATAACTTAGAGACAGTCTAAGTTAGCAGTCTTATTAGAAACACCAAATGATACCTATCACCTAATAGATATGCAATATGGAGCTAGACCCATGTAAATATAACTATAACTTTGGAAAGGAGGGGGGCATATAAAATTGAAATAGATAACATAAGCAAACATATACAGTAGTAATATAGTAAGCAGGTTGGCACGTTAAGTAAACCGGAGTGAAAGAATTCTAAGTAGAAATTGTTAATAGTTTTATCAACTTGGCAAAGGTCGGGGGGGGGGGGAGGGAGATAGAGGAATGGGTAGAAAAGGATTTCTCCGCAGGAAGGGCTCTGTGGTGGCTTACCTGATATCTGAAGTTCTGTTATTGGTTCAATGTTATCCCTCTCTCATCCCAGGTGACTGTCATACCACCACATCCTATGCTAGAGAAGAGTCACCAAAATGGTAAAGGTGATGGAAGGATACTCCTGTGGAGAGAGGCTAAAATGGTTAGGGCTTTTCAACCTGGAAAAGACGGCTGAGGGGAGATATGATAGAGGTCTATAAATTAATGAATGGAATGGAACGGGTAAACGCAGATCGATTGTTTACATGATTAGAATATAAAAAAACTAGGGGCATGCATTGAAGCTACAGGGTAAACTATTTAAGACTAATAATAGAAAATATTTTTTCACTCAACGTGTAATCAAACTCTGGAATTTGCTACCGGAGGATATAGTAAAAGCTATTAGTGTAGCTGGGTTTAAAAAAGGTTTGGACAAGTTCCTGGAGGAAAGGTCCATAAACCATTATTAAAAGGGACCCAGGATATCACTGCTTGACCCAGTACAAGCATTGAGGAACCTGTGTCTTTTGAGGAGACTGCTAGGTACTTATGACCTAGACTGGCCATTGTTGGAAACAGGATACTGGGCTTGATGGACCTTGGTCTGACCCAGTATTGCATATCTTATGTTCTTATGCTCTTAGGTATATCGCTGAACGCAGTTATGATTATATCCTCTGTACTAGGTCACTCCCTTTCTATATTTTCATATTAGAGATTGCAATATGTAAAATGGGAGAATGCCACAAAGTTGACAAATTAGAAAACCATTTTTCCAATGTACCATGATGAATCCCAGAAAATTACTTTACTAAATGTGAAGGGAATTAACAATCCAATCAAAAATAAGAAAATTCTCCTTTCTTGCCAAAAAGTAAAGAAGACATAATGGGGGTTATTCTGAGCCATCTATAGAGGGGATGGACAGCCCAATGGGAAGTCTATCCCCGCTATTCATGCCAGCTCCTGCCCACAAATAATTTTCCCACCAGTTGTGCAGGGAAGTTAGATGGGGGCTGGGAATCAGCAGCCCTGGGGTGGAGTCTGGGCGGGCAGTGGGTGGTCATCAGCCCTGGATGTACAGGACCGATTCTAATGTTGGCCCTGTACGTCCAGGGCCAGCGAAATGTCCGGAGAAGTTATTCCACCTCCAAGGTGAAATAACTTCCCTGGACATGTTTTTTTTTTTGCTGGGGAATGGATGGGGCAGGGGGGCCGGAGAACATGCCCCACAGCCTGACCCTGGCCTTAGGAGGCCAGATCGGGGTTCAGGCTGTGGGAAATTAACTTTATTCTCTGGCGGCCGGCATCACGGCTCTTCAATGGAGCTGCGGTGCCATGGCAACATGACGCCATGGCACCGTGGCTCCATTGAAGAGCCTTGACTCAGTTAGCCAGGTGCAGGCCGGACAGAATTGCAGTCCCGGCCTGCACGTGCAGGACTGTTTGCGATTCTGATCCCACGAAGCTAGACGTGCACTGCGGGATCAGAATTGCGATCCCTTCTTTGCATCCAGTTCAGACCGGACGCACATAGGGGATCTATGTCTGGAACAGAATCGGGCCCAATATATCTACTAGAGACACACCTCAACCTTTCAGAGACACGAAAACTGGGTATGGGCCATTTTATGCTGGCCGCATGCTCCTCAGCTTTAGGAAAAAAAATGGTGTTGGTATCCTGATTCGGAATAGCTACTCTCCAACTGTTAAACAAACACGTTCAGACATAGAGGGGCCCTGGGTGAGGGCAATGATCCAAATAGGCACTCAGATACTCTCCCTGTTAGCACTCTATGCACTAAATGTAGATAGCCTGGGTTATTTTCATGCTATTCAACGGGAAGTCATAGATACCCATCCTCACCCAGTGATAGTAGGAGGGATTTTAATCTCACCTTAGACCCCCTATTATTGTCCTGCTGGAGGACCCATGACCTTCGACCCAGACCTAGCTTTCTGACACTAGATAGCTAATTTCTTTCCAAAATACCTTAGTAGTCCTCTGACTTCATGATTCCTTTAATACATTCCAGGCCTTCAGTTCGTGAGGCAGAAAAACAGTCCAACATTATGGAACCTCCACCATATTTAAATGTAGGAAGGGCATTTTTTCCTTAATAGATTCATTTCTTCACCTGTAAATGTATCATTAGTCTGCATTGCCAAAGAGCTCAAGTTTGTTTTCATCTGTCCACAGAGCATTTTCCCAGAAGGATTGTGGTTGTCAAGGTAGGTTTAGGCAAAGATCAGACATGTCTTTTTATGCCTGTCTTTGAGCAGTTGGGTCCTCCTTGGCCTTTAACCATGAAGTCCTTCTTTGTTTAGTGAATGCATATGGTGCGGGTTGAAGCCACCACTCCGGATTGCTCCAGATTAGCCTTATGCTCTTTGGATGTTGTATGTGGTGTTTTTCCAACAGTTCACACTAACCTTAGAAGACTTCTTGGGTTAATTTTCCTCTTTCCACCATGTCCCCGGAGGTTCTTGACAGTTCCATGAGAAGAACACTCACCGTGAACTATAGACATAGGAATCCCAAGGTCTTTGGAGATGGTCTTTTATCCCTTTGAAGTTTGATGTTTGGTGATAATGGCTTTTATGATGGTCTCAGGAAGTTCTCTTGTGTTCACCATTGTGAAAATGGAACAGGGAATGAACGTGGCCATTTACTGCAATGGGAATGTGGTTCTTCTGTTCAAACTGATTTGAATTGTTTATAAGGGTGCCAATAATCATGCCCTTGCAATGTCCCAGTTTTTATACTATTTCCTTCTATTTCCTTTTTAAATTGGTCTTAATTATGTAGCAAATATGTGTGCCTATAGAGTCCAAAGCCATTTCACTGGCCACTTTTTTAGGTGCTATTGGACATTAAGGGGTTGAACTGCAAGGGTGCCAATAATGTTGACCACAACTGTATTTTTTTTACAGAAAGAGTGGTAGATACATGGAATCATCTCCCAGTGGAGGCAGAAGAGATGAGGACTGTATCTGAATTCAAGAAAGCATGGGACAAACACAGAAGATCTCTAAAGGAAAAAAGGAACTATAGTAGTTGGTATGGAATGTCAGATTGGATAGCCATATGGCCTTTTTCTGCTGTCATGTTTCTATGATATCCCTCTTGATGCCTCCTGTAAGGGGGTGGCAAAAATGATATTTGCACATGGGCATGATTTACATGTATATATGGTCAATTAAGACTAAAAAAGCAACAATAGTATCTGTAGGATACGAAGAAACAAAGAAACAGATACCAAGACTGGCAGTAATTTCAGGTTTAAGAACCGCTTTTATTGTCCCCTATGCGTTTCGGCCACCTGGCCTTCTTCAGGGGGATAAATTGAGGCAGAAAACCTCGAGAAAACACAATCATAATTAAACAAAATTAAAATTAAAAATTAATAATTACAATAAAATTGATAATAATAATAAAATCAAATAGTAATTAAAAGTAACATATGATATAAAATCATACATATTAACGTTATAACTAAAAAACAACGGCGTTAGTATATATGATAATATAATAAATGTACATTAAAAAACAAATAAAGCTAAAAAATGTTTTCTTAGGTCATTTATAAAAGCAAAGTTTTCAAAAGTACATGCACGTTATTTTATTTGGAAAAAGACATCCACGCAAAAAGGAAATGCGGATATTTATGGGTATTTTTTCCTTAAACAGTTTTAAAAAGTGAACATGCCTGCTTACTTTCATTTTTAAATTAGGGCAGACTCTGTCAACCTTGTAGATATGCAGACAGATTGAAAAGTACCCTCTAAACATGCCCTTCTGATATAAAGACGATGCTATAATTCTAAGTAAATGACTGCAGTTTACTGCTTTCATTTATGCTCTCATTCAGCTTAGTGGGGCCTTTATTTTCCCTGCATTGCACCTCTTCTGCCCTCTGCCAGAATTCTCTTTTCTGAGTGTAACACAAACATGGATTAAAATCAAACCAGAGCTGACAGCTGACTTCCTCTCAGGACTGAAAGGTCAGACCTCTTCCTTGCTGTCCCAGTTCTTGAATCTAGCTCTTTAGATTTGGGAATGCAAAGTCTTGTTTTCATTCCTGAAAGAAAAATGTTGTGTTTGTAAATCAGTTCAAAACACAGACTCCAAACAAAACTGCTATTCAATAAGGCATAGTCAAGGGTTGCCTGCAACCTTTGTTTTTCAGAAAATCTGATGTTTTGAACAAAAATAGCAGTGCTTGTGAATGGCCAAGAATTTTCTTTTTCTTATAATTAAGGTTGGGGTTCAAAAGAATATTGAGGGTAATTTCTAAACCCTAAGGGAGATTTACATTCCTGCATAGGGTTCCCCTGTGGGGCACAGAGCTGACCTTTTGGTATATATATTTGCATCTGCTTTGGAAGCCCTGTTTGTATTTTTTCTCTCCCAATCCCACCATGAGCAAAAATACCGGTACTTGTGTTGTGAACAATGCAGGGCCTTTTATCCACATGAGAGTGGGCAATTTTTAACAGGTCACTATGGGGGTCTTTTACTAAAGGGCGCTAGCTAACACGTGTTCTGGTGTGCGCTGAATGCACATTAGGATACACGTTGCTAGCTAGCACAGGGCCATGATAGTACGGGACGATTCCCACGCTGTGTAACCCATGTACGGTAGAATAACAGCTGATTGAAACCCATTCAGTATATCTTCATAAAATGTGGAATGCTTCTATTCAATGATTAGGGCTCAATCCATGGACTGACAGCAGCAAACAACTGCATGCCGCTCACAAACTGTCATTATTATTATTATTTTATTTTATTTAGCTGTATTTATATTCCGCTTTTCACTGGGTCAAAGCGGTCAATTGGGGGATACATTTAACACAAGGGGATATGACACACATATGTTAATACTTACAGGGAACATGGGCAATGGAGGGTTAAGTGGCTTGCCCAAGACCACAAGGAGTGCCTATAGGACTAGAAATCCCAGTCCCTCTGGCCTGAGATTGCTGTCCCCAGGTGGGACTTGAACCCCCGGCCCTCTGGCCTGAAGTACCTTGTCCTAACCACTAGACCACTCCTCCCACCCCCAATTGACAAAACTTGAAACATCAAACTTGCCTAAGAATAAAGTGCTCCTTTCTTTTTAAACATAAGCTATATTACTCATAGCATACTCAATTTAATTTACTGGCCTGACTCCTCCAGGCATTAAATCAGACTACAAATGACAGTTTACACAAGCCAGGTGACCACGGCCGATGGTTTCACCGCAAAGCGGAATTTTCACAACCAGGGGTAATAGTTGGTGAAAAACCAAAGGGATAGCCATTAGCTCATACCCATAAAATTTAAACAATACCACCCCCAACACATAACATACCCATCTTATTGATACACATCCTTCCAGTAGAAAAGCCCGATTAAAACTGCTCTTTCCTTTTCCTCTTTTAAATCACAAACTCTCACACATTCATCAATGAAAATCCACCAATACCACCAGACATCCAATCAAACGCTTCCTTTCAAATCCCTATCAGTACATCAAACACCTCTCAATTCCTCACCCTTCTCATTGGTGGACACTACTAACCAATCACAATATAACATGCAAATATAACCAATCTTCCAAAACCAACCCAACATCCTCACATAGCTACATTCCAAATAAACCAATAGACTTAGGGGTATGTTTACTAAACCGTCTTAATGTTACCAGCGTTAGGCTCCAGTGATAATGTGAAGAATGCCATAAAAGGAGTGGGCGTTCCGGTCTTAAGGTAGCATTTCAGGTTATCGCGCGATAAAATCCGTTATCGCACGATAGAGGGAACCATGGCACGTTAATGCGTGTTAGCCTTAATTAGGCGCGCTGACCTCCTAACACAGCAACAGAGGTGTAGCACAATGGTTAATACATTGACTAATGAAACAGGGGTCATGAGCTTATTCCCCCAGTGGGCTTAATGAGTAAGGCTGTCTGAGGCATTACCCTTTACTTTAAATCAGTGCTGTCTGAGGCATTTTCTTTTTTAATTTAAATTAGTGCTGCTAGTAAACACACCCTCACAGTGCCGTAACCTAAGGTGCCGCATAAGGCGGCCTATAAGGCACTCCAGAGGGCACATTATAAAGTGCACTGTCCGCCAAGGCACCTTATAATGTTCCCTATAGGGCGCCTTATAAGACGCTTTATAGGGCGCCTTATAAGGTGCTTTACAGGGCGCCCTATGAAGCACCTTAAGGTTACAGCACTGTGAGGGTGTGTTTGCTGGCAGCACTAATTTAAATTAAAAAAGGAAATGCCTCAGACAGTCCTATTAAATAAAACCACTGTGGGATCAAACCCATGACCTCTGCCACCACAGTCAGTGACGTAACCAGTGGGCTACATCTCTATAGCTACCAACAAGCCCTTGGCTGGCTACAGAAGGACTGCAGGTCACCATACAAACTGTATGCCAACTAGGCATCTGCCTAACATGCACTGTGCCCCAGCTGGACCACAGCATGTGCCGCCTGCAGCCCTCTATATCCCATTTACAGCATCAGTACAGTTGCCCTTTCCTATGTGCCCACTCTGCTGTTACTGCACATGTGCACGCCATAACAAACCTGCCCAATATAAACGAGAAAAAACCCTGATCAGCACTATTTCAATGTGAGATCATTCACTTTGTAGGGGGACAGAGTATAGACCCTTTCAAACATATCTTATTTTTTGAACTTTGTCAGTGGTGTTGCTTTATGTTTATCATTAATATCACTTTTGGCCAGCTTGGTTATTGGGATTTTAAATGTGGTTCAGGTCATTTTCTATGTTTATTTGCCTTTTTGTTCCGTGCACATGTATCACTACTATCACGTTTTTGGGTTTCCCTGGTTTTGCTGTACATTTCTGACTGAAATGGTTTCTCTTTCCTGCAAATGTGCCTTAAAGCGAGGGTTTCACTGGTGTTAGTGTTCAGACCCAGATTTCACAGTGTTAGTGTGCCTGGAGCCTCTCCCCTCCCACTCTCCGCCCATTGACCCCTTCTCTCCGCCCTCTGGGAAGCCTTACTCCACCCTTCAGAGCCGGATTTCACAGCGTTAGTGTGCCTTTACGCCGCAGCCGCGTTATCGCACACTAAGTGACGTTATCGTGCGATAATGTCACTTATCGCGCAATAATACCACCGCTGCAACGTTAAGACGGTTTAGTAAACATACCCCTTAATCTCTATGAGCCCCAGGAACCCTTCAAAAAAATGAACCCCATAGCTCACCATCAACCCCAACCCTTGATAACATGCAAGCAGATATTGGAGACCAAACTGGCTTGATCACCCTGATCAAAAAACATATCAAAAGAAACACTATTAAAAGTGAAACTCAACTCAAAAACCCAATGCCATTCCACAGAGTCATTTAAGTCATCAGGTCCTGTAATGTGCCACTGAAAAATCAATGTCTGCTCACACTGTAACAGTTGTGGGGCCAGATCCACATGACCCACTAACTTGATCTGGTCCACTATGCAACATTTAAGATCAGTAATGTCGTGTCCAACAGCAACCCATGCTTAACAAGGGTGCTGTCATAACCCTCTGGTATATTGCCGATAAGTGCTCAATAATCCAGGTTTTGAACATGAGTATGGTCTGGCCAATGTACATTCTATTGCAAAGGCAGAGGACCATGTATACCACCGTTGAACTGGTACAAGTGGTGACCTGGCACAAACCTATAAGGCTGATGAAATGATGGGTGCTTGATTTGGGCAATTTCCAAAGTTGCGCACATACCACATATCTAACCCATGTTAGGGTCATGAGTGGGCGGGATGGGGGTGGACAGAGGGTGTGGTGTGCGCTGTGCAGTTAGTGCCAGTTCATACCGTGCACTAACTGGATTATTGTGGGATCACCTAACACCACCTCAATAGGTGGCATTAAGTGCACCTGCGCTAACGTGCTGTGTGCTAACGGGCACTGCTGGGGAAATGCTATCCACACCCCCAACAGTTAATGCAGTGGTGTGGCACCTAACATACCATAGTTTTGGCACTTTTGGTGCATTAGGTTCAACACCTAAGAGTCACTTTGTCTTGCTAAATAACTATTTTAAGATTGCCTTTATAATATATTATGGTAGAACATCAAGATGATACCTATGTATATGTCTTCAACTGCTGATGTCCTTCTGCTCTGCTGTGCTGTGCCTGAATCCCACTCTCTTCTATGAATGTCATCACCAGATGCCAGTAAGACCTGGCCCACTGCAGAAATGGGCAAGTTCTGATGCCACTTTGGCATCTCCTTTGATAGCAACCTTGAGAAGTTTGTTGTGTGAATTGTTGAGTATAATTTTATTGTATTGGATGAGAAAGTATCACTTATAGAAGACCGATAATGAATTGTGGAGCTTGAGGCCAAGATGTTGTTGGGCTTTATATATGGTGGGACTGCATTGAAAAAAAAAAGTACTGATGTTGTTTTAGATCATAGCTTCCCAAATCTTTTCCAATATGATCCCATTTTGGCACTTGAAAGTTCATGTGACCCCCAGATAATAAGTAAATGTATTTATTTATTTATTTTATTTATAGTAGTTTGCTCACGCCTTTCCAATAAGTTAATCAAGCTCTACTACATTTCCAATCAAGTGCTTCACTTTAAGCTTAAAATTCACTTTAATTAATACCACAATACACACACAAACATCCTACCATGTTTGCCTTCTTCAGCCACAACTGCCAGAGGGAGGGAAAACAGTTACCCACCTTCTTTTCTTTCTTGCTCTCCAGGACACCTCCCCTACCACCTACAAAGTAGATCCTTAGCAACCAGAATTTGGAACTCTACAATTTCAAAACCTCCACTAAGGTTGCCAACCGGTTTTCAGCCGGCTTGGCCAGTTTTTTACTTTTGAGAGAGGAGTGGCCTAGTGGTTGGGGCACGTTACCTCAAGCCAGTGGGCCAGAAGTTTGAATCCTGCTAGAGGACAGCAACCTTGGGCTGGAAGGACTGGGGTTTCTAGGCCCACAGGTGCTCCTTGTGGCTTTGGGCAAGCCACTTAACCTTCCATTGCCTCAGGTACAAAAACATAGATTGTGAGACCTTTGGGGACCAGATAAAAATATATATACAGTACCTGAACATTGCTTTGACTGGTAGAAAAGCAGTATACAGTACAAGCCTAATTAAATAAATACTTGGCCAGGCCAGCTGTCAGCAAAGACCAGCCCCTGAAAAGCCAGTTTTTTGCTCTGACCAGGAGCAGCTAGAGCAGAAAACCAGCTTTTCATCTGGGGTCCTTGTCACCACTCCAGTGCAGCCTCACCTTCTCCTCCACTGTCAGTTCCTTCCTGCCATCTCTTTCCCCTTGCAGCCTTGGCTCCTGCTTCTTACAGAGTGGCAGCTGCAATAACGCTAATTTAAAAACAAAAGGAAACCAGTGTGAAGCCCTCCGACCCTATGGAACCCCTGCTGCAGTGTCCCATCCCCTGTAGAGTCACTTCCTTTTGAGTGCATGGTACTGAGATTAGGCTCATTGGTCAGTACTTTCCTGGATCATCCCTATATCCCTTTTTAAAAACTGGTATTATGTTGGCCACCCTCCAATTTTCAAATAGATGAGTTTATGAAAGGTCACTGTTTACAAATAGTTTAACTGCGGTTTCATTTTTTGAGTTCTTTAAGCATTCTGTGGTGTATACTGTACCATTCGATCCAGGTGTTTTGCTGCTCTTTAGTTTGTTGATTTGGCCTGTTATGTTTTCCCAGCTCCTCCAACTCACCACCATTAAATACCATTTCTACCATGGGTAGTTCCCTTACATCTTCCTCAGTAAAAATTGAAGCAAAGAATTCACATGAAATGGCATTTTAGAAGGGATGTCTAGGAAGAATCTGGAATGCCCAGGTCATCATGTCCAAAATACTGGGGAAGTGACGGAAGTGAAAGGAGGCATGTATAAATCTGAAAACATGCCATCTCCGCCCTGAAAGATGCATGTCCCCGTACTAGTTCTGGAGACATACCCATACACATAGCAAGACCAGTTATGTGGATATTTGCAGGCCATTTTAGAAATGTGGACTTCCCCAAATTGCATCACAGCAGAAAGGGGTGTGTAGACATGCTGGCCAAGGTATTTCAGAATGGGGGCATCTATGCTATGATACATGCAATCCCCAGCTGGCCATTTAAGATCTGCAGATGTGTGGTGGTGGGGCAGAAAATGAATGGGTTGTTAATTTTCATGTAGGCTTTTTTTGACCCGGCAAAATTTACTGTGGCAGTGAGAGCACATTTCGCTCTTCACCCTGCAAGTGTGCTGCCATGAAACAAGCATGTTTTGGCAACTTATTTGTGGTCAGGAGTAGGTATAAGCATGGAAGCGTCAACAGCCAGAGCCAGACATCCCTGGGCTATTCTGAAATTGCGTGGTGATGTGCATCTCTGTAGCTCCATCCAGGCCACACCTTGTGATCTGGACATGATTTGCAGGGGAAATCTATATACCTGTCTTTCTAAAATGGCTCCAGCGATGTCTTTATGATTTGCACGTCCGAATGCCCATTTTCAGACATCCAAATCATGAACAGAGCTTCTAAAATGACCTCTTTAGCCTTTCCACTATGGTCTTGACCTCCCTGAGTGCCCTTATTATCCCATGATGATCTAATGGTTCAGCTGACTCACTCACAGGCTTCTTACTTTGACTGTACCTGAAAAAGGTTTTGTTACGAGTTTTTGCTTCTATCGCAAGTTTCTTCTCAAATTCTCTTTTCACCTTCCTTATCAATGGTGCATTGAACTTGCCAGTTATCTTCATTTGGATCCTTTTTTACTTCACTTTTTAATCATGTCAGTTTTCATTTGGTCTTTCTTCAACCTTTTGAAAGTATGGGTTTCCAAATCGTATTTTTGAACGACTTCTTCGCCAGATGTAAACTTTTAACCTTTTCAGCTGATTATTTTACTTTTTTCTTATCGTTTTCCTCACTGTCATAGTCTCTCTTTTGAGAGTTAAATGCTAGCACGGTATATTTCCTTAGGGCTATGTTTACTAAACGGCACTAACAGCACGGCTGCGACGTTATCGCACGATACGTGATGTTATCGTTTGATAATGGTGCATTACTGTGTGAGAACGTCACGTATCGCGCGATAATGTCCCCGGCGGCATTAAGGTGTGCAGAGGGTTGAGTAAGGCTTCCCAGAGGGTGGAGTAAGGCTCCTCAGGGGTGGAGAGAAGGGGTCAATGGGCAGAGAGTGGGCGGGGAGAAGCTCCATGCATACTAATGCCGTGAAATGAAGGTCTGCAAATTAGCATCAGTGAATACCTCGTGCTAGAGGCATATTTGCAGGGGAGAGAGACCATTTCAGTCAGCAATGTGCAGCAAAGGCAGGGAAACCAAAAAATGTGATAGAAGTGATACATCTGCAGCAACATCATAGTGCCCAAGTATGAGAGGGCACTACGGTGAGGCTGCAAATGGGGTACACGGGGCTGTAGGTGAGACATGCAGTGGAGCAGCTGGGGCACAGGGTGGACTAGGCAGATGCCTAGGTGACACATAGGAATGTAGAAGCGGAAAACCAGCAAGACAGCAACTGACCAAGGGCAAACATGTCCACAAGTGTGTGTCCCACAGTGTCCCAGGGGACAGTACCCAGCAAGTACCCCAAAGGGCACATAACAATGGCAGGCGGTGCCGGGGGAGGCATGGATGTCTATGCAGGCACCCCTACCTCATATCACGCACCATAGGCAGCCGCCTACCAGCACACTGGATGGCCTTGGACTGCACAACACCAGCACCACCGGCACAAGGGCATGTCAGCATGGTGGCGGAAGGGTTCTGGTGACGGAGGGGGCAGTGGCATCTGCCCACAGCAGACCACGGCCAAGCCCCATTTAGGTTGGTGCTGTGCACTGCAACAGACAAGATCTGTCTTACGAACAGTCATGGTATCCCCAGGGAATGATCTGCCTCTGTAGTAAGAGTTTGGTGCAGTAAACACAGCCAGTATGTTCAGTGGCAAAAAGTCACAGGTTCAAGTACCAGCTGTGGCTCCTGCAAACCATGTCCCCATATTTTACCCAGTACTAAACCGTGGCAATAAAGACAGAACCTTTATTACAGATAAAATAAACATGCCATAAATGCCTATATTTTACCCTACAGAGCACAGACACCATAAACATGTGCAATCCCTAGAGCAGAGTTTCCCAACTGCAGTCCAGGAGGGCCAAACACCATTCAGGTTTCATGCTGGCCCTAATAAATATGCCTGTGCTGCATTTGTATGCACCGCTCCCATTGTATGCAAATGTATCTCATGCATATTCATTAGGGACAGCATGAAAACCTGAACCGTGTTTGGTCCACTAGGACCAGAGTTGGGAACCTCTGCCCTAGAGCAGCGGCCAACAGGGGCACAAACACCCACACCCACAGGCTCCACTATCCAAAGCCTCATGGAGAGTCAGGCTGTTGGGCCCTGCGCGGAGCAGCAGCTACCAATACTAGCACCTGCATACCTTAGCAATGCCGTCCTAAACTTGGGAACACGTTCCACATATATAAAAATGGTGCTATGATTAATGTCAGATAACAAATACTATGTTAAACACAAGTTGTTGACAGCGATTCATCATAGCAACCTTTCTGATATCTGTGGAGTGTGTTTCAGTTTTGGTGTCTGATAGTGTTTACCACCTTGGGGAGTGACCCCAACAGTATTGCATACCATAGCAATGCCTGCACTGTGCCCAGGACTGGTGTGGTGGCCAGGGCTGCCAAAAAACTCTACATTTGCACAATGCTGTCATAGGTGTGGGAGTGTGTGTATGTCTATCCAGTGTTTTGTGGCTGCCTACACCTTACTGAGCCCACACTGCTTGCAGTGTTTGCAGTGTTAGCCTGCCAATGTGCATAATGAGGAGCAAGGTACTGTGGGGATGGCCCTGACAGGGCGGCTTGGGCAGGATGCATCTGCACAGGGCATAGGGCAATGGCTGGGACATTGTAGTGCCTGACCACCATCTGCATGGACAGGGTGGCTACAGCATGTCATGCTGGGATGTCACTCTCACCCTGACTGAGCTGTGACCATGGCACGGTTAGGTTCCCCCATAGTGCTATACAGTATTTCTCTCAAGTAATATCTATGAGTTTCTTTTTTTGGGGGCCAATCACTGACAGACCTGCTTGATGTGTGTGCTTGCATCCCATTTGTGGGTGCACACAGTTTCTCCAGGAACATGCACTATGTACTAGCTAGCAGACTGTCTGCAGTTAGCATGTGTATTGTTGGCACACCTTGCAGGGTGCAGCAGGTGGCGATTGACTGTGCCCTCTGCTGGTGAATGCCAGGTAGTGGTGGGGCAGCTAAGCTTTCACAGGCCTTCTGCCAGTGCCCTTTGTGCTGCATACAGCTCTGCATTGACTGCCCTGTAGGGTGCCTATTCTCCAGCAGGACTGTGGTTGATGGTCTCCTCTACTGCCACCATTGCAGAGATGTACAATGTGGATCTGTTGGTGGGAGATCCTGTCCCCCACCCTGACCCACAGAGAGCAGGTTGGGTCATGCTACATAATCTGCTTTTGGGTCCAACCATCACCCTTCTCCTATAACATATGACCATGGCAACCACACAGGATACGTACTATTCTGGGTGCATCATAGTCCACAAGGGCTAGACATAACTGGTTAATACAGATGGACACAGGTGTATCCTAGATGTGTCTTCAGGGACTACCTATCACACAATGGCACTAATGGGGACCTGCAGCACAGCCTACTTCAGACAAGCCAGGTGCTGCAGACCTGGTGCTGGCTGCCCCACCTCGCCCTCAGGGTGAGCACAGGAGCCGCACAATGTCACGGTCTGTAGCTACTCTGTGCCAGTAACACACACGGTCAGTTCCCCTTACCAGGCCAGGGTGCTATAGAGGCGCATACCCCATCCTGTGATCAGATGTGGGCTGCTGATCTGCATGTGCAGTGCATCATGGGTACGGTGGGTTTACCCTATCCTGGTAACCACAACAGACAGTTTGTGTGGTGACCTGCAGTCTTTCTGTAGCAAGCCAGCGGTATGTTAGATGTTATAGAGATGTAGCCCACTGGTTGCTTCAATGCCTGTGGAGGCAGAGGTCATGGGTTTGATCCCACAGTGGTGTTGTTTAATAGGGCTGTCTGAGGTATTTCCTTTTAATTTAAATCAGTGCTGCCAGAAAAAACACCCTCACAGTGTCGTAAGCTTACGTGCCTCATAAGGCTCCCTACAGGGCACATTATAAGGTGCCTTGGCAGACAAGGCACTTTTTAATGTGCCCTATGGAGTGCCTTTTAGGGCGCCTTATGCTGCACCTTAGGTTACGACACTGTGATGGTGTTTTTGCTTGCAGCACTGATTTAAATTACAGAAAGAAAATGCCTCAGACAGCACTGATTTAAATTAGGAGGAAATGCCTCAGACAGCCTTCTTACATAACACCGCTGTAGAATCAAACCCATGACCTCTGCCTCCACAGTCATTGCAGTAACCAGTGGGCTACATCTTTACTGCTTCTAACACTGCGCTGCCATGAACTTAAAGTTAGCACGCGTTAACGTGCCATGGCGCGCACTATCGCGTGACACAGATTCTTGCTACCTTGCCGCCAGAACGCCCACTCCTTATATGTCATCCTTCACATTATCGCTGCAACTAGTGCCAGTAACATTAAGATGGTTTAGTAAATATACCCCTTAGTGTCCTTACTCCAGTTATTAAGTAATATTTGATCATGTAATGATTACTATTGCCAAGTGGCCAACGCCGTTATCTCACAGACTAAATCCTGTATTCCACTAAGTATTAGGACTGGGCACATCTAGGATAAGGGGTAGGGATCAAAACAAGGATGGGATGCAGGGAATGGATGTGTTTCTGGAAGAGGTGAAGTCCAGAATTGGGAGAGGGTCTAGTGTCAAGCATGTTTTCCAGAAAAGGGTCCATAACAGAGAAGGATACATTTTGTGGAGAAGGTCCAGGAAACAGCTTCCCCCACTTATAAAGTGTCTAGTGTGCCAAATTTGCTAGTAATATAATACGACTCCTGTTAGGGGCTAAATTTAGGGACCTGTTTATTAAGATTCACTAAAGTTTTCTACATAATGCATGCTAAGAAAAGTTAAGGTACATGAGGTGCAAAACCTCTTTGCTAGCTGTTGGGGACATTCCCAGTACTTTGGGGAAGGCCCCAGTACTTTGGGGAAGGCAGCCATGTGTACTTAACACAGAACAATGTTCACTAACATGCATTAATAGCCATTTTATCTGCTGTGTTATAAGTTAACATGCAGTAGCAACCTCCTCTTTAACTGCAAGGTATAGTATCCCCATTCTCTGACCCCCAGTTAGAATTTTTCTATTAAGCTTTTCATACCTCGATTAGAATGAAGTAATTAACAATCTGTGAGGCCTGTTTATCCATTTTGCATCTATGGGGAAAATGCATGGAGGCCAATTCTAATGTGTGTTCCCAGGCCATCCAGACATCTAGACATCCAGATGGCCCATGGATGTACCCGATTCTGCTCCCGCGGGGGCTAGATGGCCCTGCGGGTGCAGAAACACAACATAATGGCTGGACGTCTGTGACATGCCCTGATTCCGGCACCCCGAATGTCTAGCCACATCCCCAGCTAGCTTAGCCTGGCTCCTTCATGACTCCAAGCAAGATCTGTGTTCCTGGCGGCAGTGACAGACTCTTCGTTCCCCACAGCCCAACCCCTAATCAGACCTTCTATGGCCAGGGTCGGACAATGGAGTACACCCTGCACCCCTCACCTGTCTTTTGTGCCCTGGATCCGGCATCCCCCATTTAAATGGCTGACCCCTGAATGTACACCGCTTTGAACCGGTGAAAAGGGTATATAAGCATTGCTAAATAAACAAATAAACCGGATGCACAAGGCTGACTTTGGAACCAGCCCTGTATGTCCGGGGTCAGGTTCTCGCCCACTCCCCGCCCTTGCTCCTCCTCTGGCCCATCCCCTCCGGCCCACGAAAAGAGTTCCCTGTACAATTTGCTTGTACATGCAGGGAGCTCTGTCTGCAGGATTGGCACCCCGGCATTTAGCAGGGATTGATGTCTGAACCCAACATCCATCCCCACTAAATGCCATCCTGAATCTATCCCTTATTAAACAGGGCATTATGTTAGCTGTTATTAGGGCACAATACTGTTAGCACACATTCTAAGCCATGTTATACATCATTATGGTTGCAAAGATAGGTTCCATAGCATAATCTTGAAGGACTACCAAAAGGGACTGCTACTGCTGGAAAGAAATCTGCACTTGTATTTACTTCTGGGAAATTCTCTAAATCTTTGGGAAAAGGGAATTCTTCTTGGGTTAAAGCTGATAAATCTGTGCATTTTAGAATCAAGAGTATTTAACTCAGTCAGGGCCTAATATCAGCAGAGAGCTTTTAATTTAAATTTAAAACTCAGTCAGGGTCTTATGTCAGTAGATAGCTTTTATTTTATATTTAAAATTCAGCAGAGAGCTTTAAGTTTAAATTTAAAACTCAGCAGACAGTTTTTAGTTTAATTTTAAAACCCAGCAAAGAGCTTTTAATTTTAATTTAAAACTCGGTTAGGACCAAGTATCAGAAGAGTGCTTTTAGTTTAAATCAAATCAGAATATAGCTTAGCATAGGAAGAATAGGATAAATATTCTTTGAGTTGAAAGAAATTGTTTCTAGAAATTTTTACAGAGGCCTTCCACGTAGGAGGCAAGAGATCTGGGAATTTGTTTTAAATAGGTGTTAAAGCCAAGTGAAAAGTCAAAGGAGCAATTTGAAAAGATCTCATCAAACCAAGGGCTGTGTGAATCACCCAGGAAATTGTTAACAGATTACCTTAGAACACAAGTCTGGGACCTGTGTAGCAAGCCAACTTTTACTAAGGGGTATGTTTACTAAAGCGCGGCAATGTAGCATTGGTAACGTTAATGCGCGTTAACGTCACCGGCAGCGGTAACTCCTGCAGAGGGTGGAGAGATTGTGGAGAGAAGGGGACAATAGGCGGGGAGTAGGTGGGGAGAGACCCCAGCTACAATAATGCAGGCACACGGAGGCCCGAACATTACTGTGAGTGAAAAGCTGTCATTAGATGAACATTTACATCTAACAACTGCTTAGTGGAGTGGAGGAGTAGCCTAATGGTTAGAGCACTGGCTTGGAAACACAAAGACCAGGGTTCAATTCTCACTAGTACTCCTTGTGGCCTTGGGCAAGTTACTCAACCCTCCATTGCCTCTGAAAAATCCAAGTTATCAAAATCCCTGTTTAATGTACATTACCAAGTTTATGTTACAATGTAAATGCTTTGATTGAAATGATAAAGTGGTATATAAAACCTGTTGAATAAATAAATTTGCAGGAGAGCAAAACCATTTAAGTGTCAGCAAATGTACAGCACAGGCAGGGAGCCCAAGAAAAGTGATAGTAGTGCTCCAATTGCAGCAACAGAATAGTGCCCAAGTACAAAAGGCCACAATGGTGATGGGTTATGGAACCATAGGTTAAGGTGGCCTAACAAGGTTATGGTGCCCTAGGTTAGTGTGGCCTAAGGGCTGCAAGGTGCTTCAGAATGACATGCATGACCTGTGAGGAACAGAGACCGATGTAGCCCTAACATTAGATAGAGCACTCAGGAAAGGCAATGAACAGGTGAGTGAAGGAGGTAGAGCTGTGAGCCGCTGGACCTGCCATATCTGAGGGCATCCCATGTGGCTGCCAGTACTGATGACAAACATGGTGAGGGCAACTGTACCACAGCATAGGGTGTTGGCAATGTAAAGTACTGGAAAGACAGTTGGTGGCAGACGATTGGAATACCTGTCCCCCAGTGGAGGCGGAGGTGGCAGGATAGTTACAATGATGGGTGGACAAAGGAGTGGTAGTGCCATGCCGATCAGGCACAGGCGAGGCAAGCATGAAGAGGCACAATGCAGGAAAGAGTACCAGTGCAGGACATGGGGTGGCAGCCCGCACAGGAAGACAGGACTCTACACAGCTGACAGACGCAGATAGACGGACCAAGGAATGTTGGCAATTGTGGCAATGGTATTATGGGCTGGCAGCACAAATGTGCAAAAATATGACTGTTACAGGTATGCACACTATTTGCGTAGGACAGGCATGAGAGGAGGGAACAATGAAGACTCGAACCCATGAACACTGCTGATGGTGGCATTACATTAACCAGTAGGCTATACCTCTGTGGTGTATGTCACAGCAATGGCTGGGTACATTAGGACTGCAGGTCACTGCACAAACTGTCTGCTCTGAGTGCCAGGATAGGGTAACCCCACCAGTACCCATGATGCGATGCACATGCTGAATAGCTGTCTACAGCCGATCAGCAAATGAGGTCTGCACCTCTCCGGTACCTCAGCTTGGAAAGACGAACCGACAGTGTGTGATACTGGCACAGAGTAGCTACAGACCATGCCATTGTGCAGGTTCTGTGTTCTCCCTGAGGGATAGGATGGGTGCCCTAGGTTAGTGTCTGCAGTACATGTGGTGCTATAGATAGGCCCTGATGTACATCCCCATCACTAACAGTGTGTGACAGGTGTTCCTAGCAGTGCAGCAAAAGGTAATTCAGTGCCCATCTTTATCCTGCAGTCACATGTGGCCCTCTGGGGCCAAACACCACCAAGATTAGTGTGTACCCCATGTTTGGGTCTGGCTGACATGGGCACCTGTTATCAGGGCAGAGGAGTTTCCAGAGTTGCATGAGGTCTGTGTAGCTGTGTCTTTATTGGTCAAAGTGTTATACACCACATACCCCAAATGGCTCATATCACCCTTTCTGTAGGTAAGGGATAGGTGCCCCAGCCCTAGTGAAGCAACCTCCATTCTGCTGGTATAAGACAGCCCTCCAGGGTTGGTGGCCTAGAGCCATACCTGTGGCTGGGGCAGTGACAGACAAGCAGCAATGATGGGGTTAGCTCTGGAAAACCCCAACTGCCTCACACCACTGTCTGCTAGTCACCAACAGACTGCACCTTATAAGTGCTCCAACCATGCACAGTCTAACTGCAGACTATCCACTAGCCAGTCCATAGTGCATGCTCACAGAGGAACTATGTGCACCAAGCAGACAGCTCAGTGATTGGGGCACTAGGAACACAAACATATCACTGGAGGCATATAATGTAGAGCGCTATGTGGGAACCTAGACATGCCATGGTCACTGCTTGGTCAGAGTGAGTGCCCTCCCAGCATGCCATGCTGTGGCCACCCTGTCCATGCAGGTGGTGATCGGGCACTACAGTGTCCCAGCCATTGCCCCACACCCTGTGAAGATGCATCCTGGCCAATCCGCCCTGTCCGGGCCATACCCACAACACCTTGCTCCTCATTATGCACATATTCAGGCTAATGCTGGTAACAGTGGGACATTGTGGGCCCGGTGAGGTGTGGGCAGCCACAAAACAATGGATAGACATACACACACACACTCCTATTGCAGCATTGTGCAAAGATAGGGGTGGTTGGCAACCCTGCCTGCCACACTGGTCCTGATCACAGTGCCGACATTGCTAAACTGTGCAGGAGGTAGTAGTACTGCTCTGGTGATAACTGCAGCTCAATGCTGGGGCCAACAGCCTGACTCTCCATGCAGCTTTGGATTGTGGAGCCTGTGTGAGTGGGTGTTTGTACCCCTGTTCGCCGCTGCTTTGGGCTTTGCACATGTTGCTGTTGTATCTGCATTGTAGGGTAAAACATAGGGACATGCTCTGCAGGAACCACAGCTGGGGCTTGAACCTGTGACCCTTTGCTTCTGGACACACTGGCTGGGTGTACTATACCACACATGCATGGTGGTCCCTGGGGCTACCTGTACTTTTCCTCAGCAAGACCTTTTATGTTGCACTGCATACCACATACTGGTACAGGGCATGGCCTAGGTCCACTGCAGGCAGGTGCTACTGCCCCCTCCAGCATGGGCACACCCCCCCTGCCATGCTGACATGACCATATGCTGTCGGTGCTGGTGGGGCACAGTCCCATGCCATCCATTGTGTGGGTAGGTGGTCGCCTAGGGAGCGGGGTCTGGGGCATGGGGCACACATGGGCATCCTCACATCCACCCCATCACCGCCTACCAATATTCTGTCCCTTCTGCTTGGGGGAGGGTTGGCTGGGGGATGTCAGGTCAGTGCCCTGGTAACTGTTAGCTCAGGTGGACCAGGTAAATGTAGGTGGATTGTGTTTGGCCTTTGTCAGCTGCTGTCACGCTGATTTCCAGTTTCTATGTCCCTATGTGCCACCTAGGCACCTGCCTAGTCCACCTTGTGTTCCAACTGCCCCCGCTACATGTCCCGCCTGCAGCCCCCTATGCCCCACTTGCACCATCACCATAGTGGCCTTTCATACTTGCACACGATGCTGTTGCTAGATATGGAGCACTACTATCACGTTTCTTGGGCTCCCTGTCTATTCTGTACATTGCTGACACTGAAATGGTTTCTCCCTCCTGCAAATGTGCATCTAACGGCAGGTTTTCATTTGCGGTAGGATTTAGCCCTTCAGTTCAGCGTGTTAGTGTGAAGGGAGCCTCTCCCCGCCCATTGACCCCTTCCCCCCGCCCTCTCTCCACCCTCTGCGGTGTTTACCGCGCCCGCGCACGTTAACTCTCGTTACCACAGTTTAGTAAACATACCCCATAGTCTTCCAAAAATCCACTAAGTTGAAAGCATCCTTCTCTTTTTTTTTGCTATTAGAAGTTCTCCATTTATTACATTTTAGTTACATAAGGAAATTATTATGCCAGTAAAAGAGAAAGGAAAAAATAACAAGCAATATATACTTAATGGTGAGACTAAATAGCCCACTTCACGGTTTGAGAAGATGCATTGCAAGAAATAAAGAAAGAAATAGATAAATAAATTGATCAAATCTATGCAGCTCAACTAATGCCCCCCTCAGTACCATCATTTTACTCAATTTTATGATCACTTATACATTCATAGAATGAAGAAAAATATAGCTATTTCCTTGATATGTAAAACATTTTCAAGGGAACCACAGAATAACTGTCCCACCAGCTGCTACTATTTTAGAGCAGTGGGAAAGAAAGAACTTCCTACAGGCTTTCGTTGCCCATGCTACATCTGGAGAGATTGTAATCTTTTGACCACAGAAAACAACGCCCTTCTTGGTGAAATATATTTTCAAAACAGTAAATTTATCCTTCTCCAAATTAAAGATCACAAGAAGGGGAGCTCTGGTTGAGATCTCATTCTGGGAATCTTCTAAGAATTCAGGAAGATTTGAACTACTTTGAGAAACCAACTCATCCATTGCACGCTCGTGTTCATTCACCAGACAGGCTTTCTAGGAAACATAGTACATATTGGAAACAACAATTGATTCTACATCAAAAATAAGAAGGACTTGCCCCTTAAGGCACACTTCAGGCATACACCCACAGCCATGTGCCACACTCAGGCCATGCTTGTAAAGGTCTCATTCTGATGTTCAGCAGATCAGCATCTGCCACTCAAAGTGCCAGCATTAAATTTAAAGAATAGAAAATGGCAGATTCCAGTACAATATATAACAGCTCCCCCAAAATTAATTATTTTTCCTCCTACACTGTACCGCTCCCTTGGATTTTTGTAGCCCAAATGCATAACCCTGCATTTTTTAGCATTAAATCTCAGCTGCCGAGTTCTTGACCATTCTTCAAGCTTAGCTAGATCCCTCCTCATGTTATCTACTCCTCCCTGAGTGTCTACTCTATTGCAGATTTTGGTATCATCTGTAAAGTGGCAAACCTTACCCAACAGCCCTTCTGCAATATTTGAAGCCTCAAATAAAATTCCAACCCTCTCTGCTATTATTGGATAGAAAACATCAAGGGGATCATTTTAGAAGCCCTTTCATGCTTTGGATGTCTGAAAACAAGCATAGAGATATCCAAAGCACGGAGATGTTTCCAGAGGTGTTTTAGAAGCTGATTCTGTGGACATCCCCAGCGTGAGGATGTCCAAGTCTGAATGGGGAGGGGGTGGAGGCATGGCTGGGGGTGCTCCCAAGAACCCGGACAACCAGAGTCACATCAAAGGTTTTGTGAAAGTGCTTGTTTTGGCCATAAAACAAAACAGTGTAGAGAAGATGTTACTCTCATCCTCAGTCCACTGCACAATCATGATAATAGCAGCAGTAAGATATGAACCCTGGTTTCCCTAAGCCATTAGTCTATTCTTAGACATCCACAGTCTGACGTACTATTCTAGGGATGTCCATGTAGATACCCCTGCAGACATCCATATCGGGCACCTCCACGTTTGTGAAATGGTGTCTGAGCTTGAACATGCCTGCATTTTTTTCAGATGTTTTGGCTTAGACATCCCAGATTGCACCTGGACATTATTTATAAAATTTCACTTCAAATGTTGTATCTATACTACAATCTAACATCTTTTCAAAAATCTGATCTTGCCTAACGTTAAACTTTCTCTTAGTCAACTTTTTTAGGTTCTCAGTTTTCTGGACAAAAAACTTGCCCAATTTCTCAGCCTCTCTTTTTTCATTTATCAACTTGTTATGCAACCTTTCCCTATCCAATTAAACATTTTACCACTGTAAATAATTATCTCACTTTATTTCCAGCCTTTTGAATTTCTACTGCATAAGTAGACTTTTTACTAAATTGAAAATTAGCTGAATATTTATTAGCCCTGTTTTTAACAAATCCTTCTCTCTAACTACAATTGAAATTTAATCCAAACTCTCTCCAATTTTCATACTCCATTTTAAGATAATTTAAGCTCTTCAATATGCCAACTCTTCTGTCCCCCTACACAATGCTTTGCTGGATCCACTTCCTCTAATGCTGCTTCTGTTAACTTAAACCATTCTTCAACCAATTCCTCTACTTTTCTGCCTTCTTGCTTCCTTCTCCCCTGAAAAAGCATAGTTATTCACCTGTAACAGGTGTTCTCTGGGGACAGCAGGAATCAGTTCTCACATATGGGTGATATTGGCACCAATGGAACCCATGCAGAAGCATCTCCCCAGCTTTCAAAGAAAGCCTTTGGGAGATGCACCACAAATGCATGGTCCCCTTTCCGGCCAAGGGTGCCATCTTGCCTCAGTCTAGTAACATAGCTAAGATGGCAAAAATTAAAATATGGTAAAGAAGCACCTCCAAGGGGAGGAGGGAGGGTTGTGAGGACTGATTCCTGCTGTCCCCAGAGAACACTTGCTACAGGTGTGAAACTACGCTTTCTCCGGGAACGAGCAGGAAATCAGTCCTCACATATGGGACTCTCCAGCTACAAGCTACCGAGGACCTATAGAAAATGCCATGGGTGACCAGAGAAGGTGAGCTGTGAGCTGCAACAGTTGAGTTCCACTAGGAGACTCTTGCAAGACCCAAGTGTCCTGCGGGGCACCAGCAATCCAGTAGCCTGAACACAGAAGGGTCAGATGGTAGTGGTTGCCTACACCCCAAAGAGATTACAGAGTACCTGGCCAAAGGTGCTGTCCTGTCGGGACTCCCTCTCCAGGCAGTAGTGAACTGCGAAGGTATGGACTGAAGACCAGGTGGCAGCCCGGCAGATTTACATCACAGTACAGAATGAATATTTGTCACAGAGGTAGCCATGGCCTTGTGGTCCAGTGAGATCCCAGCCTGCTCATAGGTGAGGGCAATGCAGTCCACCACCCAAGTGGACAGAGTTTGTTTGGTCACTGGAAGCTCCAGTTGACTGGGGTCATAGGAGATGAAAAGCTGAGGCACTTTGCAGTGGCCCTGGGTCCATTGCAGATAGAAGGACAGGGCCCTCTTACAATCCAAAGTATGGAGAACGGTCTCCACCTTGCTGGCGTGAGGCCTTGGAAAGAAGGTGGGGAGTACCACTTTCTGATTGAGGTGGAAGGAGGACACCACCTTTGGCAGAAACCTGGAGTGTGTGCGGAGCACCACCCTGTTCTTGTAGAACCTCATGTAAGGAGGCTCTGCCATCAGAGCCGGGAGCTCGCTGACCCTGCAAGCCAATCTGAGTGCCACAAGAAAGACAACCTTCCAGGAGAGGTATCACAAGTGGCAGGTGGCCAGTGGCTCAAACGGTGGCTTAGTGAGCTGTGAGAGCACCACATTGAGATCCCACTCCACCGCCGACAGGCAGACGGGGGGGGGGGGGATTGGCCAGCATGAGGCCATGCAGGAAACAAGAAACCAGGGGTTGAGCTGAGAGAGACTTGCCCTCAACAGGGTGGTGGTGTGCCGCAATAGCGCTCAGGTACACTCTGAGTTTGACTTCATCCCACCTGTTAGAGGTGGCATATGTACTGGAGTTCCAGCTGCACCTGGCAAGAGAATGAGTTTGCCAGCCTCTTGGTGCACCACACCAAAATATGAAGCCACTTAAAGGCACATGTCCTTCTCATGGAGGCCTTGCGAGAGGCCAGAAGGACTTCCTCTATGTCCCCTTGGAGGTCAAAGGGAGCCAGAGCTACCCTTTAAGTAGCCAGACCATGAGCAACAGGGAGCCCAGGTTGTGGTGCAAGAGAAAGCCCTCTTCCTGTGACAGAAGCCCTGGGGCGTGGCCCAGGGGAATCGGAAACACCACCTTCAGGTGGAGAAGTAGTGGGAAACAAGGCTGCTTGGACCACCTGGGGGTCACCAGTATCAGTGAAACTCTAGATCTTGAAGAGTGTCTTGGCGACCAGCGGTGTTGGCGGGAAGGCATAGAATAAGCCTTCTGTCCATGGAATGAGGAGCGCATCCACTGCCACCTGGGACGGATGGGGCTGGTGGGAGAAGAAGCTGGGCAACTGTGTGTTGTCTGGGCTGGCAAACAATTCCCTAGGGTGATTCCCCAGAGTCGGAAAAGCTGGGAGGCTGCTCTGGGGTCCAGGCACCACTTGTGCGGCTGGAAGACTGCAATGCTCGTCTGCCAGGACATTTTGCTGTCCTGGGAGGTAGACTGCCCGCAGGGGCATCCCATTGTGTGCCAAATATGAGCAGAGGGCTACCGCTTCCTGGCAGAGGGAGTATGACCCTGTGTACCCCTGCTTGTTGACAGAGAACATTGTGACTTGGTTTTCCAGCTGGACCAGCACCAACTGGTGATGCAACTGGTGGTGTAAAGCTTGGAGGGCCAGAAATATTGCCAGGAGCTCTAAAAAGTTGATCTGCAACAGGGACTCCTCCTGGGAGCAACTGCCTTGAGTGTGGAGGTCTGTGCAATGAGCTCCCCATCCCAGTAGGGAGGCATCCTTGGTGAGAACCCTCTGGGGGATGGGTGCCCCTGAAGAGCATCTTCGCCTGAAGGTGGTGAGGGAGCTGCCACCAGTTGAGGGAGTTCACAAGCAGGTGGGTCACCCTCACCCTTCCCGAAGCCTGTCTGTGGCTTGTGTCCACTGGAAGCGGAGGCACTACTGAGCAGCCCTCATATGCAGGTGAGCATATGGGGGTCATATGGACCGTGAAATACATGTGCCCTAACAGGCAAAGGAGAATGTGAGCAAGCACTGACCAGCGGTGCTGCACCTCTGCGGCTAGTGCCCTGAGGAATTCTGAACCGCTATGAACTCCAGGTGCTGAGCTGAAGAGAGGTGGGACTTGGCATAGTTGGTGATGAACCCCAGGTGTTGCAGGATATGGATAGTGCGTTTTGTGGTATGGTGCACCTCTGCAGCTGTGCCTCCCCTCATGAGCCAGTCATCCAGGTAGGGAAAGACAAAGGCCCCTTGGATATGAAGGTGGGCTGCAACTACCAATAGGCACTTTTTAAAGACCCTTGGCGATGAAGCCAGCCCGAAGGGTAACATCCTGTATTGGTAGTGACCTCCTCCCACCATGAACTGGAGGTATTTTTGGTGACTGGGATGGATCAGGATGTGTTTTATGAGCATCCTTCAGGTCTATGGAGCATAGCCAGTCTCCCTGCTGGAGGCATGGCAGCAGTGTTCCAACAGAGAGCATCTTGAACTTCTCCCTCACCAGAAATCTGTTCAGGTCCCACAGGTCCAGAATGAGCCTGAGGCTGCCTGTCTGCTGGCAATGAGGAAATACTTGGAGTAGAAGCCTTTGCCCCAGAGATGTTTGGGCACTGACTCTACCGCCTTGTCTTCGAGGAGGCCTGCCAGCTCGGTGAGGAGCAGAGTCTGGTGAAGGAGGGGTCTTATGGGTTCTCCTGGGAAGAACGATGGTGGTGTCTGTTGCAGGTGGAGGAGGTAACCAGGAATCGGTAATGATGGAGAACCACCTGTGGGCAAACAGGGCCAGATGCCCCTCTGTGGGCTGCTGAGGGCCTCTCAGGGGAGAGGAAACCATGCCCAAAGAGTCAAAAGTTCCCTCCAGGCTGGGTAGGGCCAGTGCCTGTGTCTTAGGGGTCTTCTGCTAGCGAGGGCCATGCCCTTGCCCCTTGCTCTTTTGATCCTGCTATGGGGCAGAGAAGGCCTGGTGCTGTGGGGCATTGCCAAAAAACCCCTTTTTTCTCAGAAAGAAGAGCTTCTTCCCTGTGGCTTTCTTACGGGGCTGCACCAAGGTCTTTTTAGAGAGTCTGATCCTGGTCGGGAGCTCAGTCTCTATCTCTGCAGCTTTGTGCACCATTGTTTTTCAGAAGAGATTTTCTACAGGTACAAGATACATCAATGAGTTTGTTCTGGATCCATTGCTTGAGGTCAGATGACTTCAGCCCTACCTGGTGTCAGGCCCCAATGCCCGCAGCAGCTATTCTGGCTGAGAACTCAAAGCCATCATATACTGCTCGGGATAGGAACTTCAAGCATTCCTTGACTGCCGGGCCAGTAACTTGAACTGATGGATAGGTTCCAAGTCGAGGCCGGCCGAGAAACCGGCAAACTCCCTCGCCAGCTTCTTGAGGTACATACCAATGTACAACTGGTAAGATTAGAATTGGCACACCAACATCAAGCCTTGAAAGATTTTTTGGCTGATGTCATCTAGGGCTTGGGCCTCCATACTAGGGAGCACTGACAAATGAGTCTTTTGGCTTTTGAGTTGGCACAGTCCCACTTGTTCTCTTTCCTCAGTTGGTATTCTCTGAAATGTATTGGTTTAATATTTTCAGTGTTGTTTTTTGATAGGTAGGGTTTGGTGCTTTGTGAATCCTGGTAGTGCTGTTATGATACGGCAGGTTTGCTATGGGTTCTAATAAGGGGAATGATTATAGTACTTCCATATGTGCCTGGCAGTTGGTACTGGAGTATAGTAATATAAATTTGGTAGTCTTTCTTTAACCAAACACTCTTTAAGAGGCATGTTTACTAAACGTTAGCGCATGTTAATATTATGCAAATATTTATGCAAATAAGGCCATTATGCAAATTATGCCCCACAATGAGTCTCCGCACATGGCCCAGCATCCCCATTGAACCCAGTCTAAGATGTGATGAATGGAAAGACAGAGCTTTATTTATCATAAACCAGGGACAACTCGACATAGGCCATGTTTCGATAACCTTCGTCAGAGGTTAATTTGGCAAACTAAAATCATAAATATACAAATTATAATTAAAGCATAAACCAACTAATCACAAATTAAAACACAAATACAGTAGACACATAAAAAGGATTAAAAACATAATTATAAACAGCATGAACAAATGTTAAATGATCACATTTAAAAATATAAAACCATCTTGTAACAGCAGTTAAAATCATAAATTACTACATCAAAAACATATTAAAAAAATGTAAGGGGTGTGATATAAACCCAAATTTGTATGTGGGTACCTCTGTTTTATGTTAACCCATATATAGGTCTTGTAAACTAAACGAGGAAATAAGAAAAATAATATTGAAACACAGATTGGAGAATAAAACAATAAATACCTAATATAGCAAAAAACCTATTTCCTGGCAAACTATAAAAGCTGGGGAATCATAATTAAAAACATAATCTATAATGTATACTTGTAAATACTCTTGTAAATAGTTGCAGTAATGACTTCCCATGTTTTATCCAAGTTCTCTGACCTTGTTCTCTGTAAAACCAAACAGTTTGTTCATTATGGTATGTTGTTATATTGTAAACCGCGCTGATGCTGAATAGAGCGGTATATAAGAGCCTGTAATAAATAAATAAATAATAAATTAAATTGATATACATATTGGACAAACTTATGACGTGACACTTATTAATGGCAGGAGCGAATCAGCATGAACCAAACACTATGTGGTATGTTTACTAAACTGCGGTAATGCCATTCACGTTAAGATTTATTTATTTATTTATTACAAATTCTTATATACCGCGCTATTTGGCATCAGCGCGGTTTACATTATAACACAACAACCATAACAACATGCTGTTTGGTTTTACATCGAACAGGGGTCCAAACTTGGATAACAGGGGTAACTATATACATGAGATTTTTACATAGTAAAGAGTAGCTTGGATAACAGGGTTGATTATATGCATGAGATATTTACATGGCAATGAGTGGGTGAAATAACATAATGAACGTGAGTGTTGTTTCTTAGAGGGTTGTTTCTAAGATCCGCGATAGAGGCAGAAATACCCAAATAAGGAAATGGGCGGTACATGGGGGGGAGTGAGGGGTGTTTGGACCCATAGGCAGATTATGTACCACCACACAACCCACCCTCTGGGGCTCAGGGTGGGAAACAGGATCACCCACCAATAGATCCACATTCTACGTCCCTGCAATGGTAGTAGTAGAGGGGACCATCAACCCCAGTCCTGCTGGGGAACAGACACCCTACAGGGCAAGCAATGTAGAGCTGTACACATCCATAAAGCAATAGCAGACAGACAGAAGGCCTTGAAATGCTCAGCTGCCCCCACCATTATCTGACATTCTCCAGCAGCAAGCCTCCAGCCGCTGCACCCTGCAAGGTGTTCCAGTAAGACACATACTAACTACAGACAGTCTGCTAACTAGTCCATAGTGCATGGTCCTGGAGGAGATGCATGTACCCAGAACTGGGATGTCAGCATACACACCAAGCAGATAAGTCAGTGATTGGGCCCCAAAAGGGACCCATAAATATCAAATAAAAAAAATACTATACAGCACTATGGGGGAACCTGGCCATGCCGTGGTCACTGCTCAGTCGGGGTGAGAGTGACCTCCCAGCAGGACATGCTGTGGCCACCCTGTCTGTGCAGGTGGTGGCCGGCCACTACAATGTCCGAGCCATTGCCCTATGCTATGTACAGATGGATCCAGGCCAGGCCATCCTATCCTGGCTATTCCCACGGTACCTTGCTCCTCATTATGCACATTGGCAGGCCAATACTGGCAACAGTGCTAGCAGTGTGGGCTGTGGAGCCACCACACACTGGATAGACAGACACACACTCCCCACACCTATGCCAGCATTGTGCAACTATAGAGGTGTTTGGCAGCCCTGGCCACCGCACCAGTCCTGGGCACAGTGCAGGCATGGCTATGGTACGCAATACTGTTGGGGTCACTCCCCAGGGTGGTAAACACTGTCAGACACAAGACCTATAGCACACTCCACAGACATCAGAAAGGTTGCTATGATGCAGCTCAATCAGCAAATTGTGCTTAACTTTGGAATTGCTATCTGCCAGTAATCATAGCAACTGTTTGATAGATGTTTACCATATTCCCAGGTTTAGGGTGGCATTGCCAAGGTATGCAAGTGCTAGTATTGGGAGATGCACGCAGGTCCCAACATCCTGCCGCTCCAGGAGGCATTGGATAATGGAGCCTATGGGTGCGGGTGTGTCTGCCCCTGTTGGCCACTGCTTTAGGGCAGAGGTTCCCAACTCCAGTCCTGGTGTGCCAAACACTGTTCAGGTTTTCATGCTGTCCCTCATGAATATGCATGAGATACATCTGCATACCATGGGGGTGGTGCATAGAAATGCAGCACAGGCATCTTTATTAGAGGCAGCATGGAACCTGGATGCATTTGGGAGACTCTGCTCTAGGTAATGCACATGTTTATGGTGTCTGTGCTCTGTAGGGTAAAATGTAGGTGTTTTGGGCATGTTTACGTCATCTGCAATAAAGGTTCTGTCTGTATTAGCACGTTTTAGTTGTGGGTAAAATATGGGCACTGGGTTGGCAGGAACCACAGCTGGGACTTGAACCTGTGACCTTCTGCTTCTGAATACACTGGTTTTGTGCACTGCACCAGTGTATTGTCACAGAGTCAGTGCATTCCCTGTTGATACCATGACTGTTCATCAGACAGGGCCTGTCTGTTGCAGTGCATGGCACCTACCTACACAGGGCTAGGCCACGGTCTGCTCTGGGCAGCTGCCACTGCCCCCTCCACCACCAGTATCCCCCTGCCACCATGCTGACATGCCCTTCTGCTGGTGGTGCTGGTGGAGCGCAGTCTCAGGCTCTCCAGTGTGCGGGTAGGCGGCTGCCTATGGTGCGGGTTCTAGGGTAGGGGTGCCTGCATAGGTGTCCACGCTTCCCCCCAGCACCGCATGCCATTGTTCCATGCCCTTGGGGGTAGCTGCTGGGTACTATCCCCTGTGACACTGTGGGAAACACAGTCGTGCCCATGTTGGGCCTCAGCAGTTGCTGTCTGGCTGCTCTGCTGTTTCAGCATTCATATGGGCCACCTAGGCATCACCCTAGTCCGCAATGTAAAATATAAAAGTTTCAGGAAAGAGTTAAAAACACACCTATTTAAATGCTATTACAACCAGCAATAAGTCACAAAATCCAGGAAAACGTAACAAAGAAATACGTACATTGAAAATCCGCCTTGTGTAACCATGTATAGCCAAGTAAAATGAGATTTCCCCAATCTGTAAATATGTATTATATGTATTATATAAATGTAAATATGTTTACCCCCAAAACCTTAAATATGTGTGCCGTGACCCCCCAAGTCCTCTATGTATTTACTCCCCCACCCTGTCCTGATCGACATCCCCAAAAGAAGAATCAAACCGCTACTGATCGCTGGAAGCAGCGGTATATAAATGTGTTCTAAATAAATAAATAAATAAATAAATAAATGTGGCCCAGCTGCACCACAGCATGTGCCGCCTGTGGCCCTCTGTATCCCCTTTTCCGGTATCTGTCCAGTTGCCCATTCCGACATGCCCACCCTGCTGCTGCAGGACATGTGCATGCCATAGGACACCAGTCCAATAACAAGGGAAAGCCCTGATCAGCATTATTTCACTGTGGGCTCATTCACCTTGTATGGGGACGGAGCATAGACACTTCCACGATTAATATCTTTTTTTGGAGCTATCTCAGGGGGAGGGGGGTTGATTTTTCCCATTAATATCACTATTGGCCAGCTTGGTTATGGTTTTTTTCCAGTTTGTTGAGGTCATTTTCAATGTTTATGTGCCCTTTTGTTCTGTGCACATGTATCACACTTATCACTTGTTTTAGGTTTCCCTGCCTATGCTGTTCATTGCTGACACTGAAATGGTTTCTCTCCCCTGCAAATGTGCATCTAACGGCAGGTTTTCAATCGCGTTAGGATTCAGCTCTTCAGATCAGCGCGTTAGTGTGAATGGAGCCTCTCCCCACCCACACTCCGCCCATTGACCCCTTCTCTCCGCCCTCTCTCCACCTTCTGCGGTGTTTTACCGCGCCGCGGAACGTCTACGATCGTTAAGTAATGTTAACGCGCGTTATGAGATGTTAATGATCGTTAACATCTCATAACTCATGTTAACGTTACTTAACGATTGTTAATGTTACATAACGTGCGTTATGTAACATTACCGCAGTTTAGTAAACATACCCCTATATTTTTTTACCAATACTAGTAAAAAATGGAAAAAAAATATATAATATAATTTATAGAAGAGAGAGGGAATGAACCTTAAATATGCAATGTGATACAATGAGAATTGATATATAAAAAAATTGATATATAACAAAAGAATTGATATATAAAAAAACCTTATTCAAACTTCATTATGTATTAAAATACCAGTTAGAGCAAACCATACTAAAAGCATATATAATGTATTCTAGCTCCTTCTATAGAACAAAGTTAAGTATATTATTATGCTATTGTCTGAACTATAACGAAAAGATAAGAACACTATCGTGTGTTTATCTAAAAAACCTTAGGGGACAGTTTAAAAAAGAATTTTAAATCTTTTACCTCCAAAACGCTGAAAAATGTCTTCCACAATCCTCCGTGTGTGTAAAATTGTGTACACTCGTCCGGAGGACACCCACACATGTGCTTTAAAAATAAACCCCGAACCGCGGGAAAGCAGCCGCCTCAACTGATTGTAACTTTTTTTAGCTTCCCTGATTTCTTTTAGCATTTCATCATCCATCTGTTCATTCTGGTCAGGAAGTTTGTAGTATACCACCATTGCCATCGCCTTCCCCTTTGTACATGAAATATCTATCCATAGAGATTCCACAGTGTATTTTGTCTCCCTCATTCCCATCAATCCAGTTTGATAGCCACTATGGAGTATGCAAAAATAGACATCCACTGAATAACCACTCCACCCTAAAGAAAGCCACAGCATGATAGTTGAAATGTCGATTTTACTTATAGAGACGTGGCATGACCCATAAAACTGTAAAGATTATGATACTAACCAGGAAATCTAAGAGAACATTTAGCCCTGCTTTACAAGGAAAGATTTTTAAACTCCCTAGAGAATTTTCCAGTTTATGGGAAAAAAGACGCTTAAAATGAACTCAGCCTTCATGCTACTGCAGGGAAGCGAATGTGATGGCCACTTTCCTCAAATTACACCATCATGTGAATACATCAGCAGCATGATGGATTCTGGACCACTGAAAAGACTAGCCCTACTAAAAGAATGTACAGTATACACCAAAGCTAAACATACCTAGCATGCCTGGAGAACAAACTTCTCAAACTTCATATACCCCTATCCAATCGATTCAGTAAAAAAGTCGGGGTGGGGGGGGGGGTTCTTAAATTGCTTCTTAATGACTCATGCAGAAAGGAAAATATATGATCAATAGCAACCATAACTGAGAATCATTCCCTACTTTCCTGTCAGGAAACCTGAACTTTGCAGTAGCCCCCAGTGGGTTTGCAAAACAAACATCATAGCTGAAATAGAAAGTGTTCTCATAGTATTATCGTAAGATCAAGCAGATTGCATCCATAGAGAAACCACTAGGATATTGCTTCATGCTAAAGCACCTTGCCACAAACTACCACATAAAGAATGACTAGCACTCCATTCTCTGCAAGAGCAACACAACCTTGTAGTTCTCCCCACAGACAAGAGAATATGACTGTAGTGATGAATGCTGAATATTATCACCAAGAAAATCCAGCCTCCTAGCAGAAGACATTTATATGTTGCTACCTAACAATCTACTTCAAAAATTCTGCAGAGAAGTCACAAACCAGATAAACCAATCCACTTCTATCGAGATGGAAATAAAACCCATTCTGAAATGAGGCAACCACTGGATCCCAAGATTCTATTGCCTTCCCAAGATACACAAACTGCATATCCCATTATGACACATTGTTGGTTCAATTAACTCCGAGACCCAACCCCTAGCATGTTATCTGTTCCAGAAACTAAGAACTTTAACAAATGACACTGCCTCAAATGTCAGAGACTGTACTCACTTTGTTGAGATCATTAGCAACCTGCGACTAAGCAACATAGATATTATGGTCAGTTTTGATGTGGTCTCCCTCTTCACTAAAGTCCTAGTGGAGGAAGCAGTCCAGGTCATACATCAGAAGCTAGAAACATGAGGACTATCAATAGAATGGGCTAACATAATTACATTTTCTCTAAAAGCAACTGTGGTAAGCATGGCGTGTGGTGGGAAGGGGTTTTCTTTAAAACACAGGCCAGACAGCAGTTCAGGGAAAACCCAAAAGCAGTTTTTAATTATTTCAGCTTGTTAAACCTTCACAAGCTGGTCCTTCCAGCCTTTCCTCCAACCCCAGTTAAAATTCCTACCTCAGAACTTTGACGGTTTGCCTTGGAAGGACTTCAGGCCTCTCTCACTCCTGCAGCTGTCTGGGTTCTTAATCTCACCCTCTGAGCCATGCCAAGCCCTGAACTCTGAGCAACAGACTTTCTTAAAGGGGTCTGTTGATAATTGCTTTGGAGAGGAACGGGTAACATTCTATATACCCCATTACAGCAACATTCTTACAGTACTGTAAACAGTACTACGCCCAAACAGAAGGCACATGAATGGGCTCCTCTCTCTCCCCAGTAGTTGCCAATATTTTCATGGATTCTCTTGAACCCACGCTACTGGACAATGCCAAGCTCAAACTCAAACTCTGAGTCTACTATGTAGATGATACATTTGCCATTTGGTCCCATGCACAGGAAAACCTTGATGACTTTCTGAACAATCTGAATGACGACCATTCCAATATAAAGTTCACTATGGAGACCAAGATCAGTGGATGTCTTTCCTTCCTTGATGTAATTGTCAAAAAGCGGACAGTCAGAAGTCTGAGCCACACTATATACAGGAAACCTATCCATACCAACCGTTATCAATATGCAGAGTCCCACCACCATCCGTCCATAAAAAGAGGCATCTTGCACAAGCTAATAAACAGGGTATTAAGAGTCTATGACCTGTACAGCCTTCAGGAAGAAAGGAACACCCTCCAGGCCAATGGCTACAACAAAATGGCCATTTCTCAAGTCCTAAAACCTTTGGACAAACCAAACTACGAGAATAGCAGCAATCAACAACTTCTGGATGACAACCCCATGACAAAACAAAGATTCATGGTGCTCCCCTATGTCCAAGGAGTAACAGACCACATAGGTAAATTGCTTAAAAAGAATAACATCAGAACAGCATATAGTGCACCTCAGCAGCTGGTATCCTGACACATGAGTGAAGAACCAAATCCCCCATTCCATACCCTTGGAGTCTATGAAATTCCATGCAGCTGTGGTCAATCATATTTAGGCAAAATGGCCACACCATAGAAGAAAGGCTACAAGAGCATAACAGACATGCCAAACTCAGTAACACAGGGAAATATCTGGCCTTTGAAATATCTTGAGTAACTAGATGTACAAAGAAGAAAACTTCTCCATGCCTACAAAGTGATTTATAAGAATCAGGGTATGCCAGACTGTATATCTCTAGAGCCGAAGGAGGAATGGGCCTCATAGAAATTGACCATACATACAGAGTAACCATCATAGGCCTCCAGGCCTACTTAACAACATCAACTGATCCAAATGCATGAAAAGTGTTGCAGTATGAAAATAAATGGCTAGAATCTGTCTCCATTATCAAACTAGGACAGGCGTTTTGATGCGCAGAAGTAATGGATAAGAATCCACCAGTACACACAGGAAAGAAGCAACAGAAATTGCAAAACAAGAGAACATATTGATTTGTTATAATGTAAAATTTGTAAAAATTTAAAATCTATTGTAAAATCTATAGTATTGATATTTGACTTGTTATAATGTAAAATGTTCCTAGTTCTTAAAGTTCAATGTACCTGTTCTGTTTGTTATAATGTAAACCGCTGCTGATCCTTGGAAGCAGCGGTATATAAAAGTTGTTCAAATAAATAAAATAAATAAATAAAAATAAGATATGCCATACTGGGTCAGACCAAGGTCCATTAAGCCCAGTATTCTGTTTCCAACAGTGGCCAATCTAGGTCATATGTACCTAGCAGTTTCCCCAAGGGACACAGGTTCCACAATGCCTGTATTGGTTCAAACATTGATATCCTGGGTCCCTTCTTAATAATGGTTTATGGACCTTTCCTCCAGGAACTTGTCCAAACCTTTTAAAAAAAAAAAAAAAACTCTTCAAAGAATTAGATCAGCAAATGAGAAACAACAAGTGGCAAATGCACAAATACAGTAGGAAATACAAAACATTACTCCAGGAGCCATTTGTTGATCAAGCAAGGACACATGAGTGGTTAAGGAGAGGTGAATTGAAACCTAAGGATGAGAGACTGATAGTTGCAGTCCAGGACAGTAGATTACAAATGAGATGGTTCAGAGTGAGCATACAGAAGACTGTTAAAACAGACATATGTAGATTCTGTAAGAGCTGGAAATGATTACTTATCTTGTAGCTGGTTGTGAAGTACCGATGGCAGAAAATTCCTATACAGAAAGACCTAACAAGGTGGCATGTCTCATCCTCTAGAAACTTTGTAAGCATTACAGCATTGCTGTACCAGATAAGCACCAAGATCATGAATTATGGAAAATGAAGAAGTTCTGATAGCTTGGAATATTCCTGTTAAATAAATAAATAAATAAATAAATACAATAAATAAATAAAAATATTAGCCGCAGAAGCCTAAGAAAATTGTCTCTTTTTCTTTTATTCCTTTGCATCAGGAAAGCACACAGTTAAGCTTAATAAGTTCATTCTTTCTAACCCAAATGTTCACAGCAGAGGAATGAGAAGAAAAAACATACAGTATTGTTTCTGCTGTAGCTGTGGTCTCAGGGAGATTGCCATGAGAGCATTCTGCAGCACAGCTAGTTTAGATTTTTATTAAATGCTTAAGGACTTTGGTACATCATTTAAAGTACTCTTTAAAGTACTCTTCGAATTTTCTAAATTCTCCTTGAATGCACTATCACATCCAACTTTAAAGAATTATCCACAAAGGTAGATTATCACTTGTGCAAAAATTCCATTTGCTCAAGTATTTACAGGTTTCAGGACCATAATACTTATACACATGGACAGGCAGAAAAGGGATTCATTTATGCCAGCCAAAGATGGGAAACTGTCTTTGTGCTTTGTCTTTCTACCAGTCAGGTTTCCCTCCAACTGAGGTCTTCTACTGTATCTTTGCCTCATCAGTCAGGAGAGCCTTCTCATGTTCTGGAAACACTGGATGGAATAAAAAGGCACAATGCAGTATTTCAGAAGAGCCACTTGAAGTCTCGGCTGCTCAAGTAAGGCAGAAACATTAAAGTGTACATGTAGTGAGGTCAAATACACAAGCATTGTTGTCAGAAAAATAGTGCATTGCTGACTGTCTACTAATTCAGAATGCTCAGTATTTACTGCTGTAGAGCTGCTAAGCTGCCCAAGTCCAGGAGGGAGATCGTAGGAATTCCTGGATTTCTGACAACCTCATCCTGATGTATTATGGGACCGGAAGCATCAGTTTCAATGGGTGGAATCAGGGACTGCAAATACAGCTCTGCATTGGGATATAAGTTCAAAATCAAGACCGGCCAAAAAATCTCTCTCCTGGAACTGAGTAACTTGCGATCTCTGCTGCTGGTCTGTTCTGTGTACCACAATACAGAGTTGCCAATGTACCCATTTCCAGGAGTGTGATTTTAAGCCAGTCTTGGTTTTCTGACAATCTCATCATGATGCATTTTAGCATCTGCAGCACTGCTTCCAATGGGTAAAATCAGACACTACAAATACCATACTGCATTGCAATTCAGATTTAAAATCAAAACAGGCAAAAAATCTCACTCCTGGAAATGGGTAATTTGGCAACTCTGACACTATCATATTTATATTTAAAGAAAGGGAGCAAGCTCTTCTAATGCACACTGAAAACAGTGTATATTGTTGTTGTTATTTATTTATTTATTTAGCAAGCATTTGTAGCCCGCTCCTTCCAGCGATCAGAAGCGGGTAGGATTACTATTGTGAAACTGCCGAATCAAGGCAGGTACAAATTTTGTTTACATACAGATTGTCAGAAAAGCACATCATACAGAGTTAACACTTCTTAGCTATGGGGGAGTTCATTTACATATATACATAAATACATATATACAGGATAAGTGCTGTCGAATCAGTGTCGACTCATGGCGACCCTCTGGATAGTTGTTCTAAACTGTGTTTGATCTTCAGTCAGGTGACTCAATGTTGGTAGAGTGACACCCATAGTTCCTCTTATTGTATCGATCCATCTCATTGCTGGCCTTCCACTTTTGCATTGACATTCTACCTTGCCAAGCATGATGTCTTTCTCTAATAATCTCTCTAATCGCATGATATGTCCAAAGTATGAAAGTCAACGTCTTGACATCTGAGCTTCTGAAGAAAGTTTAGGTTTGATCTCTTCTAGTACTGACTGGTTTGTTCTTTGGGCAGTCCATGGTATACCCAGTATTCATTGCCATCACCGTAATTCAAAGCATCAATTTTCTTTCTGTCTATCTTTTTCACCGTCCAACTTTCACATCCATATGATGTTATTGAAAATACCATGGCTTTAACAAGTCGAATCTTTGTATGGAGAGAGACATTTCTACTCTTAAGAATCTTCTTTAGCTCCTTCATAGCCGTTCTGCCAACAGCAATCTGTCGTCTGATTTCTTGACTGCTTCTTGTTTCTTTACTGATAGTTGATCCAAGTAGGTTAAAGTTGTCCACTAGTTCAATTTCTTCTCCATCAATGATGAACTTGTTGATTTTCCCCGTTGTCAGGATCTTTGTCTTCTTTACATTAAGACACATGATCATAGAAACATAGAAACATGATGACAGAAAAAGACCACATGGCCTATCTAGTCTGTCCATCCTTAACAACAACTACAACAGTCCACTTTTTACCTTTAGAGATCCTTTGTGTTGGTCCCATGCTTTTTTGAATTCAGTTACTGTCCTCATCTCTACCACCTCCACTGGGAGACTATTCCATGGATCCACTACTCTTTCTGTAAAGAAATATTTCCGCATATCACTCCTGAATCTATCTCCCTTCACCCTCATCCCAAGTCCCCTCGTAGCAGAACTTGCTTTCAATTGAAAGAGGTATTTAAACATCTCAATCATATCACCTCTATCCCGCCTTTCCTCTAAGGTGTACATATTAAGATCCTTAAGTCTGTCCTCATATGCTTTATAATGAAGCCCACTAATCATTTCAGTAGCCAACCTCTGCACCGACTCCATCCTGTTCACATCCTTTTGAAGGTGCGGTCTCCAGAATTGCACACCATACTCCAAATGAGGTCGCACCAAAGACTTATACAGAGGCATTATCGCCTCCTTTTTTCTGCTAGCCATTCCTCTCCGTATGCACCCAAGCATCCTTCTAGCTTTTGCCGTTGTCTTTTCTACCTGTTTAGCTACTTTAAGATCATCAGACACAACCACGCCTAGGTCCCGCTCTTCTTTAGTGGACAAAAGTACTTCACCTTCTATACTGTATTGCTCCCTTGGATTGCTGCAGCCTGAATGCATGACCTTACATTTTTTAACATTAAATCCCAGCTGCCAAATTCTAGACCATTCTTCAAGCTTAGCTAGATCCCTCCTCATGTTATCTACACCTTCCTGGGTGTCTACTCTATTGCAGATTTTGGTTTCATCCGCAAAGAGGCAAACCTTACCCGACAGCCCTTCCGCTATATCACTAACAAAGATGTTAAAAAGAATCGGACCAAGGACAGATCCCTGGGGCACACCACTGGTAACATCCTTCTCCTCAGAGTGAGCTCCATTTACTTGTACTCTTTGTCGCCTCCCACCCAACCAATTTCTAACCCAAGCAGTAACTTTAGGGTCCATCCCTAGGGTGCTCAGTTTGTTTATAAGTCGCCTGTGAGGAACAGTGTCAAAGGCTTTACTGAAATCGAAATACACCACATCTAGAGCTCTCCCTCGGTCCAACTCCCTGGTCACCCAGTCAAAGAAATCAATCAGATTTGTCTGACAAGACCTGCCTCTGGTGAATCCATGCTACCTCGGACCCTGTAATCCGCTGGACTCAAGAAACCTTAATATTTTCTCTTTCAGCAGCGTTTCCAATAATTTACTCACCACCGAAGTTAAACTAACCGACCTGTAGTTTTCAACCACATCCTTACTTCCGCTTTTGTGTAAAGGCTTCACATGAGCCTCTCTCCAGTTCTTTGGCACCACTCCCGACTCCAACGAGGCATTGAAAAGGTCATAAGAACATAAGATATACCATACTGGGTCAGACCGAGGTCCATCAAGCCCAGTATTCTGTTTCCAACAGTGGCCAATCTAGGTCATATGTACCTAGCAGTTTCCCAAGAGACACAAGTTCCACAATGCTTGTACTGGGTCAAGCATTGATATCTTCGGTCACTTCTTAATAATGGTTTAAGGAACTTTCCTCCAGGAACTTGTTCAAACCTTTTTTAAACCCAGCTACACTAACAGCCTTTACTACATCCTCCGGTAACAAATTCCAGAGTTTGATTACACGTTGAGTGAAAAAAAAAATTCTTTTATTAGTCTTAAATAGTTTACCCGGTAGCTTCATTGCATGTCCCCTAGTCTTTCTATATTCTGATAACGTAAACAATCGATCTACGTTTTCCCGTTCCACTCCGTTCATTAATTTATAGACTTCTATCATATCTCCCCTCAGCCATCACTTTTCCAGGTTAAAGAGCCCTAACCTTTTTTAGCCTTTCTTCTTAGGAGTATCCTTCCATCCCCTTTACCATTTTGGTGGCTCTTCTCTGAACCTTTTCTAAAATCGCTATATCCTTTTTAAGATACGGCGACCAGAATTGCACACAAAATTCAAGGTGCAGTCTCACCATGGAACGATATAGAGGCATTATAATATCTTTTGTATTATTTTCCATTCCTTTCCTTATCATACCTAGCATTCTATTTGCTCTCTTGGCCGCCACTGCACACTGGGCCGAGGGTTTTAACATGGTATCCACAATGACGCCTAAATCTTTTTCCTGGGTGGTGGTTCCTAATGTGGAACCTTGCATCGTGTAACCATAGTTTGGGTTGTTCTTCCCTAGGTGCATAACCTTGCACTTGTCCACATTAAATTTCATCTGCCATTTTGATGCCCAGTCTTCCAATTTATCAAGATCCTCTTGCAATTTTTCACAATCCTCTTGGGTTTTAACAACTTTAAATAGTTTTGTGTCATCTGCAAATTTGATAACCTCACTCATTATTCCACTTTCCAGGTCATTTATGAATATGTTAAAAAGCAGCGGACCCAGCACAGATCCCTGGGGTACACCACTATTCACCTTTCTCCATTGGGAAAATTGGCCATTTAGCCCTACCCTCTGCTTTCTATCTTTTAACCAGTTCCTGATCCACAATAGTACACTGCCTCCTATCCCAGGACTCTTTAGTTTTGCCAAAAGTCTCTGATGAGGGACCTTGTCAAAGGCTTTCTGAAAGTCCAGATACACAATATCAACTGACTCACCTTTGTCCACCTGTTTATTCACTCCTTCAATAAAACATAACAGATTAGTAAGACAAGATCTTCCTTGTCTAAAGCCATGTTGGCTGTCTCCCATTAGGTTGTGACTATCTACATGCTGAGTAATTTTATTCTTTATGATGGTTTCTACCATTTTTCCTGGTACTGACGTCAGGCTCACCGGCCTGTAGTTTCCCGGATCACCCCTGGAACCCTTTTTAAAAATTGGTGTTACATTGGCGATCCTCCAATCTTCAGATATTAGAGATGATTTTAATGATAGTTCACAGATTACTGATAGCAGGTCTGCATTCTCATATTTCAGTTCTTTCAACACCCTTGGATGTATACCATCCGGCCCAGGTGATTTGCTACTCTTCAGTTTATCTAATAGTTGTAAGACATCTTCCCGATGTATCGATGTTTCCTTCAATTCTTCCGCACCTTTAAATACCAGTTCAGTCATGGGTAACATCCCTACATCTTCCTCAGTAAAGACCGAAGCAAAGAATTCATTCAGTCTCTCCGCTATCGCCTTGTCGCCTCTTAGTGCTCCTTTAACCGCTTTATCATCTAATGGACCAACTGACTCTCTCACAGGTTTTTTGCTACGAATGTACTTGAAAAGGTCTTTATTTCGCGTTTTTGCTTCCGCAGCAAGCTTCTTCTCAAATTCTCTCTTTGCCTGCCTTATCAATGCCTTGCATTTGACTTGCCAGTGCTCGTGCTGTTTCCAGGTTTCGTCGTTTGGCTTTTTATTCCATTTCCTGAAAGATGCTTTTTTGGCAACAACAGCCTCTCTGACCTCACCTTTAAACCATGCTGGCAGTTTTTTGGACTTCCTTCCACTTTTCTTAAAGCGTGGAATACAGATGGTCTGGGCTTCCAAGATAGTATTTTTCAACAACACCCAAGCTTGATGTACGTCTGTAACCTTTGCAACTGCTCCTTTTAGTTTTTTCTTAACTGTTTTCCTCATTTTATCATAGTCTCCCTTTCGAAAGTTAAAAGGTAGTACTGTGGATATCCTTATTATCCCTCCTCCACTAATTAAATCAAAGGCGATCATGCTATGATCACTTTTGCCAAGTGGCCCCAACACCCTTATCTCTTGCACTAGATCTGGTGTTCCACTAAGGACTAGGTCTAATATGGCTTCCCCTCTGGTCGGTTCATGAACCAGCTGCTCCAAGAAGCAGTCATTTATTTCATCTAGGAACTTTATCTCCCTAGCATGTCCTGACGTGACACTGACCCAGTCGATACCGGGGTAATTGAAATCACCCATTATTATTACTGCGCTGTAACTTTTGTTAGCTTCCTTGATTTCTTTGAGCATTTCATCATCCATTTGGTCATTCTGGCCAGGTGCTCGATAGCACACCCCCACTGCCATTGCCTTCCCCCTTTTATATGGAATTTCAATCCATATAGATTCTATAGCAGATTTTGTTTCCTGCAAAACTTTAATCCTTTCTGAGTCAATGCCCTCTCTAACATAGAGCGCAGCCCCTCCACCAATTTGATCAGCTGTATCATTACGATATAGTTTGTACCCAGGTCTTTAGACTTCTAGCATTTGCATACAAGCATTTTAGAGAATGTATTTTATTCATGTTAATTTCGCTATTGTTAGACATGGGTAAATTGGGATCTTTAAGCTCTGTCTGCTCCATACTCAAGGGCATTTGGGTTTCTTTACTCTTTTGTGGAACCTCTCTGATTTTGGTAGTATTCTTCAAGGATACATTCTTCCAAACCATCCGCTCTTGGGCGACTGTCGGCTTTCCCCTAATATCTAATATTGGAGTGGAGGAGTAGCCTAGTGGTTGGGGCAAGGTACTTCAGGCCGGAAGGTCGGGGGTTCAAATCCCACCAGAGGACAGCAACCTTGGGCCGGAAGGACTGGGGTTTCTAGTCCCACAGGTGCTCCTTGTGGTCTTGGGAAAGCCACGTAACCCTCCATAGCCCATGTTCCCTGTAAAATAGTTATCTCCAAGTTATAATGCCCTGTTCAATGTAATTTCAGTTTGTTCAATGTAAACCGCACTGATGCAGAATAGCGCGGTATATAAGAGAATATAAATAAATAAATAAATAAAATATCTAGTTTAAAAGCTGCTCTATCTCCTTTTTAAAGGTTAATGCCAGCAGCCTGGTTCCATCCCGGTTAAGGTGAAGCCCATCCCTTCGGAAGAGCCCCTCCTTTCCCCAGAATGTTTCCCAGTTCCTAACAAATCCAAAACCCTCATCTCTGCACCATTGTCTCATCCACGCATTGAGACTCAGTCAGTGCATTGAGGTCAGTCAGTGGAGTTGCTAGAATGTCCCCAAGTTCCCTCAGTATTCTAGAGTGTATCCCATCCGGTCCCATTGCTTTGTCTACTTTAAGTTGAGCTAGTTTCTCACGAACACAGTCTTCTGAAAATTGTTCAAGATGTCCCTCGCTTCTGTTCTTATTTGTGGGTGTTTTCTGAGGTCCTGCTCCTGGTTCTTCATCTGTGAACACAGAACAAAAGTATTTGTTAAGCAATTCCGCTTTATCCTTATCAATTTCTACATATTCCCCCCCCCCCCCCCGCACCCTTGAGTCTGACAATAACACTTTTGCCCTTCCTCTTCTCACTAATATATCTGAAAAATGTCTTATCCCCCCATTTTATTGCATTGGCTATTTCCTCCTCCTTTTGAATCTTTGCCTTCTTGACTACTTTGCTAGCTTCTCTAAGTTTTTCCAAATACAGATGCCTGTCTTCCTCTCTCTGTGATCTCTTTTATTTCATGAAGGCCTCCCTCTTTTTCTTCACTTTTTCAGCTACTTCCTTCGAAAACCATAGTGGTCTCCTTTTCCTTTTGCCTTTATTTACCATTTTAACAAAAAGGTTGGTTGCCCTTAAAATACCCCCTTTCAGTTTTGCCCACTGTTTTTCTACATCCCCCAGCTGTTCCCATCCCACTAACGACTCCCTGAAGTATTGGCCCATCTTCGCAAAGTTAGTCTTCCTAAAGTCTAAGATCCTCACCTTGGAATGGATTCTAAGAGCCCTAGTCCTAATACTGAACCACACCATCTGGTGATCACTGGATGCAAAATGATCTCCCACTAAAACATCAGAAACACTTTCACCATTGGTAAGCACCAAGTCCAGTATGGCCCCTTCACGTGTGGGGTCTGTTACCAATTGCCTGAATAGTTCTCCCTGTAGAGAATCCAGGATCTCCTTACTTCTAGATGATACTGCAGCAGAAATGTGCCAATCAACATTTGGCATATTGAAATCTCCTATCAGTAGCACTTCCCCTTTCCTAGCAATGCTGCGTATGTCTTCAATTAACTCTCTGTCCACCTCTTCCTTTTGTGAGGGAGGTCTGTATATCACACCAATGCAAATAGATTTCTCTTTCCCTCTTTCTAGTTTAACCCACAATGCCTCCTCTCTCCCTTTTAAGCTCTGTAATTCCAAAGCTTTAATAGTAGTTTTTACATATTGTGCCACTCCTCCTCCCCTTCTTCCTACCCTGTCCTTTCTGAATAAAGTATAGCCAGGTATAGTTACATCCCAGTCATGGTTTTCTGTGAACCATGTTTCTGTAACTGCCACTAAATCCAAGTCAGCCACTCCCACCAAAGCTTCAACTTCAGGGATCTTATTTCCCATGCTACGAGCATTAATACACACTGCTTTCCATATGTTACCGCTGTTACCCATTTCCATAAAGGTATTTAATGTATCACCTACCTGGGGGCTTTCACTTACCTGGGGGCTTTCCTCACCCATCCTCAACGAATCTAGTTTAAAGCCCTCTTCAGTAGATTCGCCAGTCTACTACCAAAGATGCGTTGACCTTTCTTGGACAGATGGATGCCATCTCTGCTCTGCAACCCTTGGAACAGCATCCCATGGTCTAGGAAACCAAAACGCTCTCGATGACACCATCCACGCAGCCATGCATTCATCTCCAGGATGCGAGCCTCTCTGCCTTGGCCTTTACCCTCAACAGGGAGGATTGAAGAGAACACCACCTGTGCACCTAACTGCTTCACCCTCTGTCCCAGAGCCATGAAGTCACTTTTGATACGTTCCGAGGTATACCTGGCAGTATCATTTGTTCCAACATGGATTAGCAACATTGGGTAATAATCAGTGGGCTTGATGAGTCTCGGCAAACTCTCCGTAACATCTTGGATTTTGGCACCAGGCAGACAGCATACCTCTCTGGACATCAAGTCTGGTCGGCAGATGGACGCCTCAGTACCCCTCAGAAGAGAGTCTCCAACCACCACTACCCTTTGTTTCCTTCTGGTCACTGATTCTGCAACTTTGGGGTACTTGAACTCTGTGCCAACAGACTACCAGAAAAGCAAACAATTAACCTCCAAAGGAGCACTCTCGTTAGCTGCACCACAACTATGGAACAACCTCCCTGAAGAAATCCGTGCCATTGAAGACTTTAAGGACTTCAGGAAAAAACTCTAATAGAACATTATGGAAACATCACATAGTCCGACATCACACTGGCCCCAACCAAATACTCTTTAGAACATTAGAACAGCCCCTGATTACCCTACACAGCTGTAAATAGAAACAAATGTAAATAAGTTAAGCAACTTGTAAATAGGTTACTACCATGTTAAGTACCCTGCATACCAACCTTGAGCTTAGTTCACTGTATCCTGTTCGAGTTTGAAGTGTAACGTAAACCGCTTTGATTTCAAGATAAGTCGGTATAAAAAAACAGGTTAAATAAATAAAAACTTCCTTCCTCTGAACAGCAAGAAGAAATAAGCTTCTTAAGCTTAGTCTTTTATTCTCTGCAAGTTCTCACACAAGTGACTGCCAAATCGTGTGATAGTTGCTGGTGTAGTTCCACTTTCAGCCAAGCTGGAATTGGTTGGTTGGAAAGCTGCTTGAAAGGAATTGGTCCTGCTCCTTTCTCCATCCCTCTCCGGCTCCAGGTTGATTTGAAAAGTAAACAGGTAGTGCTTGTGTTTCCCCATAGACTTGCATGGCAAATGAAACAAAACAAATATTTTGTTGGTTTTATTTTGATTGAAAATGAAAAGACTCAGCCTTTTTTATTGCCTTTTTTATTTTGTTTTCAAATGAATTGATATTCCCAGGTTATATGTAACCCACTTGCCATGAGGTGGGGGTGGATTCCATCACTCCCAAGGGGCTCATTAGTCCAGGTTTCAAACTCTTCCCAGTAACGATACCTGGTGTGCATTCTCTGAGTCAGGGGAAGAGACTCTACTCTTCAGAGCCCTAAGCACAGCCTCTCTCCTTTAAGAACTCTCTTAAGACCAGCAGATGATGGGCTAAAACAGCAGAAGAATGTTTTGTGCAAGTTTAGTCAACCATAGTTATAGTTAACACTTCATTCTTCATTAACGCCAACTCATGATCCTATTAATTTTATTTATTATTTATTTATTTTATTTTATACACATTTATATACCGCATCTTCCACAGATCAGTTGCGGTTTACAGAGAACAAAACTTAACACTTGGCAACGCAAGTTGTTTTACAAGGAACGTCAATGTTAGTATAATTAACCGAATGTAAATTTACAAGGAACGTCATAATATAATTCTAACAATGTGAACAGAACATAACAGAATAAACTATTTACAGATATATATATATATATAGATGTGTATACACACATGTGTATACACACATAAAAATATATATACATATACACACATACATACATATATATATACATGTTAAGCATACATATATATATACATATTAAGCAAAATCCTATCCTTAGGCCTCAGAACATTCAGGCCTTGGCAGTTAAATTGTTTAGGAATTACCTTTTGTTGCTGTTTGAGGAAAACTACTTCCAGATGCCAGACCAGTCTCCCACAAGGAAATCTGAATCTGTACCTCTTTTCCACTCTGCTCTCTCCCAAGTACTCCTCTTGGCTTCTTCATACCCTGTGCACTGTGAGGGCACATATCTTAAGCCTCGCATACACTTGGTGCAATGCAACATACAATGCAACCTAGACTGCAACATGTTTGCCTATTTGGGCCGTGTTCGCGAATAGCCCACGTGCATCCTGCCTGCACGCTATGTGCATTTGCTTCATGCTCGTTCGGATCCAAACTTTGTCGGTTTTGGCTGCGAACACAAATTGGGCAGCAGAGTTTGTTGAGGCGTTGTTTGGAGCACTTCCCTGTTTAGTACGTGCTTGCAAACTAAGTGCATGCAGCTTGTCTCCGAGAATGCACACTTCGTGCATGCTCTGTGTCCCAGTTAGCTAGAGTTTTGTTGCAGGTTGCATTACATGTTTGTATTACCCAGTCCATACGCACCTAGGATCACAGCTGGGGATTACACTTTTCTTACTTGGACCTCCACCTTTCCAAGGGCTTGGTTTCCTCAGGTCTCGCCACAGTACAAGGTCCACTAAACTCTCTTGTTGGCCCTAACATTACAGGATCTCAGGGTGTTGCTCTTTCTGAACATAAGAAATGCCTTACTGGGTCAGACCAAGGTCCATCAAGCCCAGTATCCTGTTTCCAACAGTGACCAATCCAGGCCACAAGTACAATACCTGGCACATTCCCAAAGAGACACACAGGTTCCGCAATGCTTATTCCCGGGCAAGCAGTGTATTTACCGGGTCCTCTTTAATAATGGTTTATAGACCTTTCCTCTAGGAACTTATCCAAACCTTTTTAAACCCAGCTACACTAACAGCTTTTACTACATCCTTTGGTAATGAATTTCAGAGTTTGATTACACGCTGAGTAAAAAAATATTTTCTCTTATTAGTCTTAAATAGATTACACTGTAGTTTCATTGTTGTCCCCTAGTCTTTCTACTTTTTGAGGGCATAAACAACCGATCTACGTTTAACCATTCTACTCCATTCATTAATTTATAAACCTCTATCACATCCCCCCTCAGCCGTCTCTTTTCCATGTAAAAGAGCCCTAACCTTTTAAGCCTCTCCTCATAGGAGTATCCTTCCATCCCCTTTACCATGTTGGTGGCTCTTCTCTGTACCTTTTCTAATTCCGCTATATCCTTTTTAAGATATGGTGATCAGAATTGCACACAATATTCAAAGTGCAGTCACTCCGTGGACTGATACGCGATCAGAATTGCACACAATATTCAAAGTGCAGTCACTCCGTGGACTGATACAGAGGCATTATAATATCCGTCGTTTTATTCTCCATTCCTTTCCTTATGATTCCTAGCATTTTAGTTGCTTACTTGGCTGCCACTGCACACTGGGCAGAGGGTTTCAGCGTATTATCCATGATGATGCTTAAATCTTTTGCCTAGGTTTCTAAGAAGGTACCTTGGATCATGTAACCATAGTTTGGGTTGTTCTTTTACAGGTGCATAACTTTGTACTTGTCCACATTAAATTTTATCTGCCATCTGTATGTCCAGTCTTCCAATTTTTCAAGGTCCTCTTCCATTTTTTCACAATCCTCTTGTGTTTTATCCACTTTGAATTGGTCATCTGCAAATTTGATCACCTCACTCATTACTCCTATTTCTAGGTCATTTATGAATATGTTTAAAAGTGGTGGGTCCAGTACTGATCCCTGGGGTATTCTACTATTCACCTTTCTCCATTGAGAAAATTGGCCATTTAGCCCTACTCTCTGCTTCCTGTCTTTTAACTAGTTCCTGATACAAAATAGTACACTGTCTCCTATCCCATGACTTTTTAATTTTGCCAAGAGCCTCTCTTGAGGGACCTTGTCAAAGGCTTTCTGAAAATCCAGATATATTATATCAACCAGCTCACCTTTGTCTACCTATTTATTCATATCTTGTAAAAAATATAACAGATTAGTAAAGCAAGATTGTCCTTGGCTAAATCCATGTTGGCTTTCTCCCATTAAACCATGGCTAGAAGGACTAGAAAGGGGGGCTGTTTCTTCTGGAGAGAAATCTGCAACTGTGAGAATATACTTCTGGTAATTTTCTAAAAAGAATTCTTTGTATTAAAGCTACTTAATCTGTGAACCCACTGTTATTTTTGTTGGATCAGTTAGAGCCTAGTAGCAGCAATTAAAGTTTGAATTTAAAAACCCAGAGGAGAACTTTCTGGTTATATTTCATACCCAGCAGAGAGCTTGTAGTTTAAATTTAATAGACACTCAGGGCCAAGTAACAGCAAAGTATTGTTAGTTTAAATTTAACACACAGAAGAGAGCTTTCTGGTTAAATTTAGAATCCAGCAGAGAGCTTGTAGTTTAAATTTCATAAGAAGTTAGAGCCTAGCAGCAGCAGCTAAGAGCTATAATTTAAATCAAATCAGAATTTAGCTTACCTCAGCAGCACAAGACAGGGTACTGTGTAGCAGCCCTCTTTTAATAGGTGTTGTTTCCCTCCCTCCCTCCCCACTCCCACCCTCCCCTGGGATAATCATAGCTTTATAGGTACTTACACATCTTAAAGGACAGGAGGTGCTTTCAGGTGAAGCTCATTACCCAAATCAGTCATACACTAAGGACCTGAGATTAATTTAGCTTCAGGTGAACAAGGTATATTAAACGTATTAGGTACAGTTTTATTGTTATAAATACCCATAGCAACCCCTAGTAAGTAAGAACTTAAAGATCTAGACACAAACTTAAAACTAAGATGCAGACAGCAGTCCAGCAGCGGGATGGGGGCTTTCCAGTCTTTTGCATTGATTGTCACATGTATGATTTTCTCCCAGTTGGTGAGAGGTCTTACGTGTGCACTAGGTGCAAGGAGCTCTTTGCTCTCAGGGACCAAGTCCGTTCTCTAGAGGCTAAAGTAGCAGACTTGGAAAACATAAGACAGACAGAGAGGTACATAGACGAGACCTACAGGGATATAGTCCTGAAGTCCCACCTCCAGTCTGGCAGCACCCCTGTTGCCATGGAGGAGAGAGGTCACGTGACAGGAGAGCATCACCCTGGTGCGGCAGGAAGTGATCCTGTAACTAGGACCTGTCCTCCAGGTGATGTAAAACCCTCTCGCACCGAGGAAGTTTCTCCAGGGCCATGTGCCCATGAGGGAAGGGTTAGGACAGCCGTTATAGTTGGTGATTCGATCATTAGGCATGTAGATAGCTGGGTGGCTGGTGGACGTGAGGATCGCCTGGTAACATGCCTGCCTGGAGCGAAGGTAGCGGACCTCACGTGCCACCTAGAAAAGGTCTTAGATAGTGCTGGGGAGGAGTCTGCTGTCTTGGTACATGTCGGTACCAATGACATAGGAAAATGTGGTAGGGAGGTTCTGGAGGCAAAATTTAGGCTTTTAGGTAGGAAGTTGAAATCCAGAACTTCCAGGGTAGCATTCTCCGAAATGCTTCCTGTTCCGCGCGCAGGACCCAAAAGGCAGGCAGAGCTCCGGAGTCTCAATGCGTGGATGAGACAATGGTGCAGAGATGAGGGGTTTGCATTTGTTAGGAACTGGGGAACATTCTGGGGAAAGGAGGGGCTCTTCCGAAGGGATGGGCTTCACCTTAACCGGGATGGAACCAGGCTGCTGGCATTAACCTTTAAAAAGGAGATAGAGCAGCTTTTAAACTAGATATTAGGGGAAAGCCGACAGTCGCCCAAGAGCAGATGGTTCGGAAGAATGTATCCTTGAAGGATACTACCAAAAGCAGAGAGGTTCCACAAAAGAGTAAAGTAGCCCAATTGCCCTCAAGTATGGAGCAGACAGAGCTTAAAGATCCCAATTTACCCATGTCTAACAATAGCCAAATTAACATGAACAAAATACATTCTCTTAAATGCTTGTATGCAAATGCTAGAAGTCTAAACAATAAGATGGGAGAGTTAGAATATATAGCACTAAATGAAATGTTAGATATGATTGGAATATCAGAGACATGGTGGAAGGAGGACAACCAGTGGAACACTGTGATACCTGGGTACAAACTATATCGTAATGATAGAGCTGATCAAATTGATGGAGGGGTTGCGCTCTATGTTAGAGAGGGCATTGACTCAGAAAGGATTAAAGTTTTGCAGGAAACAAAATCTGCTGTAGAATCTGTATGGATTGAAATTCCATATAAAAGGGGGAAGGCAATGGCAGTGGGGGTGTACTATCGAGCGCCTGGCCAGAATGACCAAATGGATGATGAAATGCTGGTATCGACTGGGTCAGTGTCACGTAAGGACATGCTAGGGAGATAAAGTTCCTGGATGAAATAAATGACTGCTTCTTGGAGCAGCTGGTTCATGAACCGACCAGAAGGGAAGCCATATTAGACCTAGTCCTTAGTGGAACACCATATCTAGTGCAAGAGATAAGGGTGTTGGGGCCACTTGGCAATAGTGATCATAGCATGATCGCCTTTGATTTAATTAGTGGAGGAGGGATAGTAAGGAAATCTACAGTACTACCTTTTAACTTTCGAAAGGGAGACTATGATAAAATGAGGAAAACAGTTAAGAAAAAACTAAAAGGAGCAGTTGCAAAGGTTAAAGACGTACATCAAGCTTGGGTGTTGTTGAAAAATACTATCTTGGAAGCCCAGACCAGCTGTATTCCACGCTTTAAGAAAAGTGGAAGGAAGTCCAAAAAACTGCCAGCATGGTTTAAAGGTGAGGTCAGAGAGGCTGTTGTTGCCAAAAAAAGCAACTTTCAGGAAATGGAAAAAAGAGCCAAACGACGAAACCTGGAAACAGCACAAGCACTGGCAAGTCAAATGCAAGGCATTGATAAAGCAGGCAAAGAGAGAATTTGAGAAGAAGCTTGCTGCAGAAGCAAAAACGCTAAGTAAAGACCTTTTCAAGTACATTCGTAGCAAAAAACCAGTGAGAGAGTCAGATGGTCCATTAGATGATAAAGGGGTTAAAGAAACACTAAGAGGCGACAAGGCGATAGCGGAGAGACTGAATGAATTCTTTGCTTCGGTCTTTACTGAGGAAGATGTAGGGATGTTACCCATGACGGAAGTGGTATTTAAAGGTGTGGAAGAATTGAAGGAAATATCGATACATCGGGAAGATATCTTACAACTATTAGATAAACTGAAGAGTAGCAAATCACCTGGACCGGATGGTATACATCCAAGGGTGTTGAAAGAACTGAAATATGAGATTGCAGACCTGCTATCAGTAATCTGTAAACTATCATTAAAATCATCTCTAATACCTGAAGATTGGAGGATCGCCAATGTAACACCAATTTTTAAAAAGGGTTCCAGGGGTGATCCGGGAAACTACAGATCAGTGAGTCTGACGTCAGTACCGAGAAAAATGGTAGAAACCATCATAAAGAATAAAATTACTCAGCATGTAGATAGTCAAAACCTAATGGGAGACAGCCAACATGGCTTTAGACAAGGAAGATCTTGTCTTACTAATCTGTTATGTTTTTTTGAAGGAGTGAATAAACAGGTGGACAAAGGTGAGTCAGAAAGCCTTTGACAAGGTCCCTCATCAGAGACTTTTGGCAAAACTAAAGCGTCATGGGATAGGAGGCAGTGTACTATTGTGGATAAGGAACTGGTTAAAAGATAGAAAGCAGAGGGTAGGGCTCAATGGCCAATTTTCCCAATGGAGAAAGGTGAATATTGGTGTACCCCAGGGATCTGTGCTGGGTCCGCTGCTTTTTGACATATTCATAAATGACCTGGAAAGTGGAATAACGAGTGAGGTTATCAAATTTGCAGATCACACAAAACTATTTAAAGTTGTTAAAACCGAAGAGGATTGTGAAAAATTGCAAGAGGATCTTGATAAATTGGAAGACTGGGCATCAAAATGGCAGATGAAATTTAATGTGGACAAGTGCAAGGTTATGCACCTAGGGAAGAACAACCCAAACTATGGTTACACGATGCAAGGTTCCACATTAGGAACCACCACCCAGGAAAAAGATTTAGGCGTCATTGTGGATACCATGTTAAAACCCTCGGCCCAGTGTGCAGCGGCGGCCAAGAGAGCAAATAGAATGCTAGGTATGATAAGGAAAGGAATGGAAAATAAAACAAAAGATATTATAATGCCTCTATATCGTTCGATGGTGAGACCGCACCTTGAATATTGTGTGCAATTCTGGTCGCCGTATCTTAAAAAGGATATAGCGATTTTAGAAAAGGTTCAGAGAAGAGCCACCAAAATGGTAAAGGGGATGGAAGGATACTCCTATGAAGAAAGGCTAAAAAGGTTAGAGCTCTTTAAACTGGAAAAGAGACGGCTGAGGGGAGATATGATAGAAGTCTATAAATTAATGAACGGAATGGAACGGGTAAACGTAGATCGATTGTTTACGTTATCAGAATATAGAAAGACTAGGGGACATGCAATGAAGCTACAGGGTAAACTATTTAAGACCAATAAAATAAAATATTTTTTCACTCAACGTGTAATCAAACTCTGGAATTTGTTACCGGAGGATGTAGTAAAGGCTGTTAGTGTTGCTGGGTTTAAAAGGGGTTTGGACAAGTTCCTGGAGGAAAGGTCCATAAACCATTATTAAGAAGTGACCGAAGATATCAATGCTTGACCCAGTACAAGCATTGAGGAACTTGTGTCTCTTGGGGAAACTGCTAGGTACATATGACCTAGTTTGGCCACTGTTGGAAACAGAATACTGGGCTTGATGGACCTTGGTCTGACCCAGTATGGCATATCTTATGTTCTTATGTTCTTATATGTTCTATCTACATGTTCAGTAATTTTATTCTTTATAATGGTTTCTACGATTTTGCCGAGTGCTGACATCAGGCTCACTGCTCTGTAGTTTCCTGGATCACACCGGGAACCCTTTTTAAAAATTAGAGTTACATTGGCCACTCTCCAATCCTCAGGTACTACAGATGATTTTAATGATAGTGCATAGATTATCTAATAGTAGGTCTGCAATCTCATATTTCAATTCTTTCAACATCCTTGCATGTTGTCACGCTCCCCTGCTACTGGCCGAAGGCTTTATAGTAGGGGTGACCGCTGTTTTGCTTCTGAGTGTCCTTTATACTATCTAGCAGCAAGGGTTGCTGGGATATGTAGTTTTTGGTTTCACTCTCACAAAAATGTGTTGTGGCACAAGGGTCTTTTGGAACAGATAAATTTATTATTATTGTTGGGTTTTTCCCCTCACAGAGGTTCTCAGGCAAATAAGCAAAGCAATATAATTAAGAACATAAGATATGCCATACTGGGTCAGACCAAGGTCCATCAAGCCCTGTATTCTGTTTCCAACAGTGGTCAATCTAGGTCATATGTACCTAGCAGTTTCCCCAAGAGACACAAGTTCCACAATGCTTGTACTGGGTCAAGCATTGATATCTTCGGTCACTTCTTAATAATGGTTTATGGACCTTTCCTCCAGGAACTTGTCCAAACCTTTTTTAAACCCAGCTACACTAACAGCCTTTACTACATCCTCCGGTAACAAATTCCAGAGTTTGATTACACGTTGAGTGAAAAAATATTTTCTTTTATTAGTTTTAAATAGTTTACCCTGTAGCTTCATTGCATGTCCCCTAGTCTTTCCATATTCTGATAAGGTAAACAATCGATCTACGTTTACCCGTTCCACTCCGTTCATTAATTTATAGACTTCTATCATATCTCCCCTCAGCCGTCTCTTTTCCAGGTTAAAGAGCCCTAACCTTTTTAGCCTTTCTTCATAGGAGTATCCTTCCATCCCCTTTACCATTTTGGTGGCTCTTCTCTGTACCTTTTCTAAAATCGCTATATCCTTTTTAAGATACGGCGACCAGAATTGCACACAATATTCAAGGTGCGGTCTCACCATGGAACGATATAGAGGCATTATAATATCTTTTGTTTTATTTTCCATTCCTTTCCTTATCAACCTAGCATTCTATTTGCTCTCTTGGCCGCCGCTGCACACTGGGCCGAGGGTTTTAACATGGTATCCACAATGATGCCTAAATCTTTTTCCTGGGTGGTGGTTCCTAATGTGGAACCTTGCATCGTGTAACCATAGTTTGGGTTGTTCTTCCCTAGGTGCATAACCTTGCACTTGTCCACATTAAATTTCATCTGCCATTTTGATGCCCAGTCTTCCAATTTATCAAGATCCTCTTGCAATTTTTCACAATCCTCTTGGGTTTTAATAACTTTAAATAGTTTTGTGTCATCTGCAAATTTGATCACCTCACTCGTTATTCCACTTTCCAGGTCATTTATGAATATGTCAAAAAGCAGCGGACCCAGTACAGATCCCTGAGGTACACCACTATTCACCTTTCTCGATTGGGAAAATTGGCCATTTAGCCCTACCCTCTGCTTTCTATCTTTTAACCAGTTCCTGATCCACAATAGTACATTGCTTCCTATCCCATGACTCTTTAGTTTTGCCAAAAGTCTCTGATGAGGGACCTTGTCAAAGGCTTTCTGAAAGTCCAGATACACAATATCAACCGACTCACCTTTGTCCACCTGTTTATTCACTCCTTCAAAAAAACATAACAGATTAGTAAGACAAGATCTTCCTTGTCTAAAGCCATGTTGGCTGTCTCCCATTAGGTTGTGACTATCTACATGCTGAGTAAATTATTCTTTATGATGGTTTCTACCATTTTTCCTGGTACTGACGTCAGGCTCACCGGTCTGTAGTTTCCCGGATCACCCCTGGAACCCTTTTTAAAAATTGGTGTTACATTGGCAATCCTCCAATCTTCAGGTATTAGAGATGATTTTAATGATAGTTGACAGATTACTGATAGCAGGTCTGCAATCTCATATTTCAGTTCTTTCAACACCCTTGGATGTATACCATCTGGCCCAGGTGATTTGCTACTCTTCAGTTTATCTAGTAGTTGTAAGACATCTTCCCGATGTATTGATATTTCCTTCAATTCTTTCGCACCTTTAAATACCACTTCAGTCATGGGTAACATCCCTACATCTTCCTCAGTAAAGACCGAAGCAAAGAATTCATTCAGTCTCTCCGCTATCGCCTTGTCGCCTCTTAGTGCTCCTTTAACCCCTTTATCATCTAATGGACCAACTGACTCTCTCACATGTTTTTTGCTACGAATGTACTTGAATGTACTTGAAAAGGTCTTTATTTCACGTTTTTGCTTCCGCAGCAAGCTTCTTACTCAAATTCATTTCCAGAATAAACAGAAAATAAACAGAAAAATAGGAGCAAATGAAAAGCATCAAATAAAAGTGGAAAAACTGTTTCTTCACAGCAGCACAAAACTTCCAAACAACTTTGCAATTCTTCTTACCAAAGCTTGTTTATCTTAGGAGCAGTCTTTCTACATTATACATGGAACAGTCTCTCTTATAGTAATCAGGTGAGTCAGGAATATCAGCTACGTCATTAAACATCTCCTTGCTTGCATTCTCACGGCTCTGTTTAGGAGAACTTCTTGGCTGCAATCCTGGGATAGCTATTTGCAGCTGTTCTAAGAAGACTCCACTCTCACTGACCGTGACTTCTTCTAGTTCAGGAAATGGGTTAGAACGTAAGCTCTTCCTTATGGTTGTCACATTAGCTTGAAACCATTTGTCAAAAGAGTATCTGCTAGGTGCTTTCACAGCCATGCTACCCTGGCACCTATTAGCACTTGCTCTTAACTGTTTCACAACGTCTTCCACAAAACTCTGGCTTGGCAGTAACCCTGACGTACCTTTTCTGCTGACCTTGCTTTGTCTGTGCTCGGAGTTCTCTTCCTCTCTACAGGGAAATGGCTTTGCCCTGTCTTCAGGAAGCTCCCACAACGGCTTAGGTTTAGCTTCAAGGTAACCAGTAATGGACCCACCAGAATCCTTCTTGCCTGGGGCTGGGTTCCAAGACTCCCTCAGTTGCTGCCTTCCTTGCTGAAGTGGAATAGACACTTGTAAAGGCTTTTCCCTGCCTTCTTGTACGTCCTGATTCTCAGTGCTGCTCAGAAAGACTAGCCCTGAAGCTGGTTTAAAACGGCTTCCTTGTTCAGGCATGCCCTTCTGACTATCCAGGTGCACCTCGTTAGGGCTGCTTCCAGCTCTTACATCATGAATCTGACTGAGCTGCATTCTTCAGGAAACAAAATCTGCTGTAGAATCTATATGGATTGAAATTCCATGTAAAAGGAGGAAGGCAATGGCAGTGGGGGTGTACTATCGAGCGCCTGGCCAGAATGACCAAATGGATGATGAAATGCTCAAAGAAATCAAGGAAGCTAACAAAAGTTACAGCACAGTAATAATAATGGGTGATTTCAACTACCCCGGTATCGACTGGGTCAGTGTCACGTCAGGACATGCTAGGGAGATAAAGTTCCTAGATGAAATAAATGACTGCTTCTTGGAGCAGCTGGTTCATGAACCGACCAGAGGGGAAGCCATATTAGACCTAATCCTTAGTGGAACACCAGATCTAGTGCAAGAGATAAGGTTGTTGGGGCCACTTGGTAATAGTGATCATAGCATGATCGCCTTTGATTTAATTAGTGGAGGAGGGATAGTAAGGAAATCCACAGTACTACCTTTTAACTTTCGAAAGGGAGACTATGATAAAATGAGGAAAACAATCAAGAAAAAACTAAAAGGAGCAGTTGCAAAGGTTAAAGACGTACATCAGTCTTGGCTGTTGTTGAAAAATACTATCTTGGAAGCCCAGACCAGTTGTATTCCACGCTTTAAGAAAAGTGGAAAGAAGTCCAAAAAACTGCCAGCATGGTTTAAAGTTGAGGTCAGAGAGGCTGTTGTTGCCAAAAAAGCATCTTTCAGGAAATGGAAAAAAGAGCCAAACGACGAAACCTGGAAACAGCACAAGCACTGGAAAGTCAAATGCAAGGCATTGATAAGGCAGGCAAAGGGAGAATTTGAGAAGAAGCTTGCTGCAGAAGCAAAAACGCTAAGTAAAGACCTTTTCAAGTACATTCGTAGCAAAAAACCTGTGAGAGAGTCAGTTGGTCCATTAGATGATAAAGGGGTTAAAGGAGCACTAAGAGGCGACAAGGCGATAGCGGAGAGACTGAACGAATTCTTTGCTTCAGTCTTTACTGAGGAAGATGTAGGGATGGTACCCATGACTGAAGTGGTATTTAAAGGTGCAGAAGAATTGAAGGAAATATTGATACATCTTGAAGATATATTACAACTATTAGATAAGCTGAAGAGTAACAAATCACCTGGGCCGGATGGTATACATCCAAGGGTATTGAAAGAACTGAAATATGAGACTGCAGACCTGCTATTAGTAATCTGTGAACTATCATTAAAATCATCTCTAATACCTGAAGACTGGAGGATCGCCAATGTAACACCAATTTTTAAAAAGGGTTCCAGGGGTGATCCGGGAAACTACAGACCGGTGAGCCTGACTTCAATACCGGGAAAAATGATAGAAACCATCATAAAGAATAAAATTACTCAGCATGTAGATAGTCATGAACTAATGAGAGACAGCCAACATGGCTTTAGACAAGGAAGATCTTGTCTTACTAATCTGTTATGTTTTTTTTTGAAGGAGTGAATAATCAGGTGGACAAAGGTGAGTCGGTTGATATTGTGTATCTGGACTTTCAGAAAGCCTTTGACAAGGTCCCTCATGAGAGACTTTTGGCAAAACTAAAGAGTCATGGGATAGGAGGCAGTGTACTATTGTGGATCAGGAACTGGTTAAAAGATAGAAAGCAAAGGGTAGGGCTAAATGGCCAATTCTCCCAATGGAGAAAGGTGAATAGTGGTGTACCCCAGGGATCTGTGCTGGGTCTGCTGCTTTTTGACATATTCATAAATGACCTGGAAAGTGGAATAACGAGTGAGGTTATCAAATTTGCAGATGACACAAAACTATTTAAAGTTGTTAAAACCCAAGAGGATTGTGGAAAATTGCAAGAGGATCTTGATAAATTGGAAGACTGGGCATCAAAATGGCAGATGAAATTTAATGTGGACAAGTGCAAGGTTATGCACCTAGGGAAGAACAACCCAAACTATGGTTACACGATGCAAGGTTCCACATTAGGAACCACCACCCAGGAAAAAGATTTAGGCGTCATTGTGGATACCATGTTAAAACCCTCGGCCCAGTGTGCAGCGGGGGCCAAGAGAGCAAATAGAATGCTAGGTATGATAAGGAAAGGAATGGAAAATAAAACAAAGGATATTATAATGCCTCTATATCGTTCCATGGTGAGACCGCACCTTGAATATTGTGTGCAATTCTGGTCACCGTATCTTAAAAAGGATATAGAGTTATTAGAAAAGGTTCAGAGAAGAGCCACCAAAATGGTAAAGGGGATGGAAGGATACTCCTATGAAGAAAGGCTAAAAAGGTTAGGGCTCTTTAACCTGGAAAAGAGACGGCTGAGGGGAGATATGATAGAAGTCTATAAATTAATGAGCGGAGTGGAACGGGTAAATGTAGATCGATTGTTTACCTTATCAGAATATAGAAAGACTAGGGGACATGCAATGAAGCTACAGGGTAAACTATTTAAGACTAATAAAAGAAAATATTTTTTCACTCAACGTGTAATCAAACTCTGGAATTTGTTACCGGAGGATGTAGTAAAGGCTGTTAGTGTAGCTGGGTTTAAAAAAGGTTTGGACAAGTTCCTGGAGGAAAGGTCCATAAGCCATTATTAAGAAGGGACCCAGGATATCAATGCTTGAACCAATACAAGCATTGTGGAACCTGTGTCCCTTGGGGAAACTGCTAGGTATGTATGACCTAGATTGGCCACTGTTGGAAACAGGATACTGGGCTTGATGGACCTTGGTCTGACCCAGTATGGCATATCTTATGTTCTTATGTTCATATGTTCTCTCTGAAAGCTTCCTGCTGTCATGGAAACCTGGCTTGCTCTGGCTTTTAAAGGTGCAGTGCTCGCCCTTTTCCCCTTCTGTCTGCTCAGGAATGCTTTCGGTACCACAATGTACACCATCCATTCCAGATGATTTGCTACTCTTCAGTTTATCAAACAGTTGTAATACCTTCTCCCAGTACATCAATATTTCTTTAAATTCTTCTGCTACATCATTTTTATATAGCATTACAGGCATGGGTAACTTCCCTGCATCTTCTTCAGTAAAGATCAAAGTAAAGAATTCATTCAGCCTCTCCACTATGGCTTTGTCCTCCCTTAGTGCCCCTTTTACCCCTCTATCTCCCATTCGTCCAATTGACTCTCTCACAGGTTTGTTGCTATGAATGTACTTGAAAAAGTTTTTATTATTCATTTTGCTTCCACAGCAAGCTTCTTTTCAAATTCTCTCTTTGCCTGCCTTATCAATGTCTTGCATCTAACTTGCCAGTGCTCATGTTGTTTCTGGTGTTTGCCATTAGGCTCCTTTTTGCAATTCCTGAAGGATGCTTTTTTAGCAACACTAGCCTCTCTGACCTTGCCTTTAAACAATGCTGGCAATTTTTTGGCCTTCCTTCCACTTTTCTTAAAGGCTGGAATACATCTGGTCTGGGCTTCCAAAATAGTAATTTTAAACAATGTCAATGCTTGATTTAAATCTTTAACCTTTGCAACTTCTCCTTTTAGTTTTTTCTTAACTATTTTCCTCAGTTTATTATAGTCTCCCTTTTGAAAGTTAAAAGGTAGTACTGTGGATTTCCTTGCCATCCTCCCTCCATTTATTAAATCAAATTTATGCATTTATTTATTTGATTTTATATACCACACTATTTCAAAATCAGTGTGGTTTACAGAGAACAGGTATCAACACTTTAGGTATCAAAGAACGGAACAATAGCATCAGATATTGTGCTATAAACAATAAACATTTTACATTAAACAGGGGTGCCAACTTGGGTAGAAATAGGGCGAACTATCTACAGGCTGGTTAGAGTACCATGAGAAGTAGGTAAGTCTGTGCTATGGCTGGCAGGTGTGATCCATAACGTAGCTATAGCATATGGTCATAATACAGTTGGAAAAGATGCATCTTTATCACTTTCCTGTAGGTTGGCAGGTCAGAAATTGAGCGGCTTGGGGCAGGGTAGGAGTTCCAGAGAGTTGGTGCATATAATGAGAAAGCCCAGTTCTTAGCAGCTTGGGAACTCTTTCTTATTGCTGACGGGATGGTGAGTGTGTTTATCTTTTTTTTTTTTCTTCTTGTCCTGTTGTTCAGTGTCCTATGTATGATTTCCTCCAGTGAGACTGTGGAGAGGTTATGCAGGATTTTAAATGTCATTAGGAGGGCTTTGTACTTTAGGCGGCTAGCTAATGGGAGCCAATGCAATTGCCTTAGGATGGGTGTCACATGTTCAGATCTGGAGGCTCCATACAGTGTTCATGGCCATTTGCAGAGAATGACGCGCGCAGTCTGGCAGGCAGTGAAGAATGATATTTGCATAATCAAAGTGTGGAAAGATAAGTGCCTGGAATACGGTGTGGAAGTCGACAGCCTCCAGCAGTGGTCCTTATTTTGTGGTATAATGTCTATTTATCTGTGTTTCCATACTCAGATGCTGGTCATGGTGATTTCTAGGTAACGCACCTCTTGCTTTGTCTTGAGCTCTGCATTTTTTACTGTTAGGAAGGTGGAGGTAAGAAGGCTGGATCTTTTGTGATAAACAGCACTTTAGTCTTCTTACAGTTCATTCTCAGGTTGTGTGTACCAAGCCAGTCTGAGACTACACTAAAGCATTCCGTAATTCTGGCGTAATTGGGACTATCTGTGGAGAATGGGACATAAAACAGTACAGCGTCAGCGTAGATGTGGTAAAGTATGCTGTTAGTTTGGATTATAGTGCAGATTGGCTGGATGTAGATGCTGAAAAGCAAGGCAGATAAGGATGAACCCTGAGGTTCTCCTTGTGTTTGCTGGGAAGCGGATGATATTTGAGCGCCTATGCATACAATTTGTTGGCAGTCCTTTAAGTAGAACCTGCACCAGTCTAGGGCAAAGTTCTGTATGCCTTTCTGTTGTAATTGAGCAAGTAGGAAATTATGACAGACTGTGTCAAAGGCTGATGCGATATCCAGGATTATTAGGATGAATCCCTGTTTCACTTTGTTCATGCTGATAATGAGATTGTCTAGGAGAGTGGCTAGGAGGGTTTCGACACCATGTTGTTGGCGGAACCCATACTGCTAAAGGTCTAGGGAAGCATAGGAGTCGATGTGATATTGGATCTGCTGCTGGACAGTCTTCTCCATTATCTTAGCCAAGAAAGGGAGGCTAGATATGGGCCTATAGGAATTTATGTCAAGTGTGTCTAGCTTGGCATTTTTTAGTAGGTGTTTGACAGTTGCAGTTTTTAAAGGTGAAGGTACCTGACCTTTGGTGAATGAAAGATGTATGATTCTCGAAATGAACACACTTAGTCAGAGCGGGCTGACTTGATCCAGTGTGAGGGGCATGGATCGGTTAGAGAGGTGGTGGTGTTGAGCCCCCTTATGATATTTTTTATTATTTTTTTTTTTTATTAGAGTCTCTTTTATACCGTGCTATTCAGCATCAGTGCGGTTTACAATGAACAATAAAATACACATTTCCGATGGTACTTTGTGTTTACAGTTGAACAGGTAATGCAACTTGGATAACAGGGTAACTATTTACAATTTAAGACATAATTGGGAACTCTTTTGACTTCAGTCAAGGGGGTTCTGAGAGGCTTGTGAGGATGGTGCAGCGTCCACATTGGCTTCTGGGTAAAACTGGAGGAAGAGGTGAAGTTTTAAGGCCTTTCTGAACTGAAATAAGTCCTGGATTGATCGGATGCCATGAGGGAGGCTGTTCCAGTACCTTGGTGCGCAGAAATTGTAGGCCCTGCCTACTGTTGCCTTGGTGCATTGTGTTATTAATTTTGGGACTACCAGGGTGTTAAGTGTTACTGACCTTCTGTCCCTATTGAGAGGAGTTGTCTGGATTAGTTCAGTCAATGATGCCGACGAAAGCCCTTTAATAACCTTGAAGGTAAGTAGTTAGGTCTTGTAAGTGATTCTACCTTGTATCGGGAGCCAGTGGAGATGTTTTAGAATGGGTGTGACATGGTCTTTCCTAGAAGCGCCATGTAGAACTCTTGCTGCGGCATTCATTGCAAGTTGAAGTGGATTTAAGGTGGCTTGAGGGAGACCTTGCAGGATTGAATTTGCATAATCAAAATGCGGTATGATTAGTGCCTGATAGATGGTTCTGAAATCGTCAGGTGCAAGCAGGGATCTTAGATGTCTAAGGGATCGGATTTTATGGTATACCGCTCTTACAATGTTTCCTATGTGCGCCTTCATATCCAAGTGCTGGTCTAAGGTCAAGCCAAGGTATCTGATAGTGGGCTTGGTCTGGAGATCTGCATCCTTCACTTTTATGAAAGACGGAGCAGTGAAGTTTCGATTCCTTGTAATAAATAAAACCTCCGTTTTCTCAATGTGCTCAGCTGAACATGTGTGAAAGGACTTTAGCTCGGGAATAGTAGTATTTTCATTAGGAGGATTGTCTAAGAGAGGATTTCCTGGGTTAGGGGGATTGCTGTTGGTTTTGTAAATGGGTAACAAATTCCTGTGGGTAGGGGGTGCCAGCAGTATGATGCTTAGTCGTGTCTTTATGAGGAATTGAAAGATTCTGAATAGTTCTCGGGGCTTGTTAAGAGAGGGCATCAAGATATTGGTGTGGTATTCCTTTCTTCTCTGGTTAATTGCAATTCAGTGCTCTTGCAGGGCCTTCATGTATGTGAGTCGGCCTTGGGGAAGTCTAGAATGCCTCCATTTCTGCTCCAGCTTCCTGAGTTGTAGCAGAGGTTCACATAGGTTGGCTGTGAACCACATGGCTGTGTGATTCCTTTTGGTGGATTTCGTAGGCAGTGGTGGATGTGCGGCCTTGCTCAGGGTGGCATTCCATGTGTCTGCAAGCTCAACGAGCTCAGAGGTGTCGGTATTAAGGTGGGGTAGCATTTCTTCAAGGAATGCTTCTTTGTTGAAAGGTCAGAAGAGATGAGCCAGTGGTGGTGTAGAAGACACAACAGGTCCAAGGTCTGCTGCACATGTGGGGATATGGAAAATAATGGCATTGTGGTCAGACCATTGTACAGGGATGACTTGTGGTTGATTAGGGTTGCTGTCTATGAGTGCGGTTGAGGGCACAAAGATAAGGTCCACAATATTTCCTCTTATGTGGGTGGGTGCGTGTATTGGTTGAGTTGTTCATAGCTTAGTGCAGTCATGGCGTCAAGAAAAGCTGTGGAGTACTTCATTGATAGCGCAAGCAGGTTGAAATCATGCTGTGATCACTATTGCCAAGTGGCTCCAAAACCCCTCTCTCTTGCACCAGATCCTGTGTTCCACCAAGGACTAAGTTCAAAATAGCTTCCTCTTTAGTCATTCATGAACCAGCCGCTCCAAAAAGCAGTCATTTATTTCATCTAGAAACCTTATCTCTCTAGTATATCCTGCTGTGACATTGACCCAGTTGATACCAGGTAATCGAAATCACCCATTATTACAGTGTTGTAACTTTTGTTAGCTTACATTTCTTTTAGCTTTTCCTCATCCATTTGTTCATTCAGGCCTGGCAATTGGTAGTACAGCCCCACTGCTGTCACCTTCCACTTTTTACATGGAACTTCTATCCATAGAGATTCTACAGTGTATTTTGTTTCCTGCAAAGCTTTAATCCTATGTGACTCAATGCCATCTTTAACATAGAGTGCAACCCCTTCATCAATTTCATCTACTCTAGCCTCCAGAAATCGGACTCATTCCCTGAGGGCAAAGAGCTCCTTCCACCTAGTGCACACTTAAGACACCTCACCAACTGGGAGAAAATCATACATGTGACACTCAATGCAAAAGACTAGATAGCCTCCATCTCACTGCTGGACTGCTGTCTGCATCTTAGTTTTAAGCTTTTGTTTAACTATTTAAGTTGTTTACTTAAAGTTGCTAGGGATACTTGTACTGATACAACTATACCAATTACCTTTAAGGGACTTTGTTCACCTCAAGATTAATTAACTTCAGGACCTTAAGCTATTTCTGATGATGATAACCAGGGGAACATCCTTCCCGGTTAAATATGTTGAAGAGCCTATAAAGCTAAGATTATGCCTGGGGTTGGCAGGCGTCAGGGTGGGTAGGAGGTAACACTTAGTAAAGGCTGGTTTGCTACACAGGTCCCAGATCTGTGCTTCTAAGTAAGCTGTTAACAATTTTCTGTATGATTCACACAGCCCTTGGTTTGATGGGAGCTTTTCAAATTGCCCCTTTGACTTTTCACTTGGCTTTAACACCTATTTAAAACAAATTCCCAGATCTCTTGGCCCCTAAGTGGAAGGCTTCTTTGTAATGGTATCTCGAAACAATTTCTCTCTCTCAAAGAATATTTTACTTTATTCTTCCTTCCATGCTAAGCTATACTCTGATTTGATTTAAATTAAAAGTTCTCTGCTGATACTAGGTCCTGACAGATTTAAATTTAAACTGAAAGCTCTCTTTTGTTTTTAAATTTAAACGGAAAGCTCTCTGTTGATATAGGACCTGACTGAATTTTAAATTTTAACTAAAAGCTCTCTGCTGCTATTAGGCCCTGACTGAATTTTAAATTTAAGCTAAGAGCTCTCTGCTGGTTTTAAATTTAAACTAAAAGCACTCTTCTGGTTTTAAAAGTAAACTAAAAGCTCTCTGCTGAGTTTTAAATTTAACCTAAAAGCTCTTTGCTGGGTTTTTAAATGTAAAATAAAAGCTATCTGCTGATACTAAGCCATGACTGATTTTTAAATTTAAAATAACAGCTCTCTGCTGATACTAGGTGCTGAATGAGTTAACAAATACACTGGATTCTAAAATATCCAGATTTATCTGTCTTAACCCAAAGAATTCTCTTTTCCCTAAAATTTAGAGAATTTCCCAGAAGTAAATACTTACAAGTGAAGATTTCTTTCCAGCAGTAGCAGTCCCTTTTGGTAGTCCTTCAAGACTGTACCTACTCTCCAGCACCCTAACTCTGCTGTCAGGATGAGAGATTAGAATTTGGAACTCAGGGTGTCCAGTCCTTCTCCTCATACCTATAGAATCCACTCACTTTCCACATACACCCTCCCTTTTTGTTACAGAGAAAATACCAATGGGTCTTTCCAAAGAGGAAGCACTTGAAACATATGGGTATGTTTACTAAACTGCGGTAATCGTGAATAACGCGTGTTATGTAACGTTAACAATCGTAAGCACATCATAACGTGAGTTATGATGCGCTTATGATCATTAACGTTAAATAACGCGCGTTAATCGTAGTTAACGATCGTAAACTCCCGCGGCGCGGTAAAACACCGCAGAAGGTGGAGAGAGGGCGGAGAGAAGGGGTCAATGGCGGAGAGTGGGCGGGGAGAGGCTCCCCTCACACTAACGTGCTGATTTTCAGGGCTGAATTCCAACGCGAATGAAAACCTGCCGTTAAAGGCACATTACAGGGGAGAGAAACCATTTCAGTGTCGGCAATGTACAGCCCAGGCAGGGAAACCAAAAAAAGTGATAAGTGTGATACATGTGCACAGAACAAAAGGGCACAGAAACACTGAAAATGACCCAACAAACTGGAAAAAAACAATAACCAAGCTGGCCAATAGTGGTATCAATGAGAAACATCAACCCCTCCCCCCCCCCCGAGTAAGCTCCATAGAACAGATATAAATCGTAGAAGGGTCTATACTCCGTCCCCATACAAGGTGAATGGGCCCACAGTGAAATAGCGCTGCTCAGGGTTTTCCCCATCATCGGACAGGGTTCCTATGGCGTGCACATGTCCCGCAACATCAGGGCGGGCATGTCGGAACGGCAACTGGACAGATGCCGGAGAAGGGGATACAGAGGGCCGAAGGCGGCACATGCTGTGGTGGAGCTGGGCCACAGTGCGGACTAGGGTGATGCCTAGGTGGCCCATACGAATTCTGAAACAGCGGAGCAGCCAGACAGCAACTGCTGAAGGTCCAACATGGGCACGAGTGTGTTTCCCAAAGTGTCACAGGGGATAGTACCCAACAGCTACCCCCAAGGGCACGGAACATTGGCAGGCGGGGCTGGGGGGGGGGGGGAGCGTGGACATTTATGCAGGCACCCCTACCCCAGAACCCACACCATAGGCAGCCACCTACCTGCACACTGGATGGCCTGAGACTGCGCACCACCAGCTCCACCAGCAGAAGGGCATGTCAGTATGGTGGCTGAGGGATACTGGTGGTGGAGGGGGCAGTGGCAGCTGCCCAGAGCAGACCGTGGCCTAGCCCTGTGTAGGTGGGTGCTATGCACTGCAACAGACCGGCCCTGTCTGACCAACAGTCATGGTATCACCAGGGAATGCTCTATCTCTGTGATAATATGGTGGTGCAGTGCACAAAACCAGTGTATTCAGAAGCAGAAGGTCACAGGTTCAAGTCCTCATATTTTACCCACTACTATAACGTGCTAATACAGACAGAACCTTTCTTGCAGATGACATAAACATGCCCAAAACACCTACATTTTACCCTACAGAGCACAGACACCATAAACATGCACATTACCTAGAACAGAGCCTCCCAAATGCAGTTCTGGAGGGCCAAACACCTTTCAGGTTCCATGCTGCCTCTGATAAAGATGCCTGTGCTGCATTTCTATGCGCCACCCCCATGGTATGCAGATGTATCTCATGCATATTCATGAGGGACAGCATGAAAACCTGAACAGTGTTTTGCACCGCAGGACTGGAGTTGGGAACCTCTGCTGTAAAGCAGTAGCCAACAGGGGCAGACACATCCGCACCCACAGGCCCCATTATCCAAAGCCTCCTGGAGAGGCAGGACTTTGGGCTCTGCGTGCATCTCCCAATACTAGCACTTGTATACCTTAGTAATGCCACCCTAAACCTGGGAATATGGTACACAGCTATCAAAAGGTTGCTATGATTACTGGCAGATAGCAACCTTTCTGATGTATGTGGAGTGTGCTACAGGTCTTGTGTCTGACAGTGTTTACCAATCTGGGGAGTGACTCCTACAGTATTGCATACCATAGCCATGCCTGCACTGGTGTGGTGGCCTGGGCTGCCCAACACCTCTATAGTTGCACAATGCTGGCATAGGTGTGGGGAGTGTGTGTCTGTCTATCCAGTGTGTGGTGGCTGCCAACACCCTCCACAGCCCACACTGCTAGCACTGTTGCCAGTATTGGCCTGCCAATGTGCATAATGAGGAGCAAGGTACTGTGGGAATAGCCCGGACAGGGTGGCCTGGCCAGGATGCATCTGCACAGGGCATAGGGCAATGGCTGGGACATTGTAGTGCCCGGCCACCACCTGCACAGACAGGGTGTCCACAGCATGTCCTGCTGGGAGATCACTCTCACCCTGACTGAGCAGTGACCACGGCATGGCTAGGTTCCCCCATAGTGCTGCATAATGTTTTTCTCATGTGATATTTCTGGGTTCCCTTTTGGGGCCCAATCACTGATTTACTTGCTTATTGTGTATGCTGACATCCCAGTTCTGGGTGCATGCATCTTCTCCAGGGACATGCACTATGGACTAGCTAGCAGACTGTCTGCAGCTAGTATGTCTCTTGCTGGAACACCTTGCAGGGTGCAGTGGCTGGAGGCTTGTTGCAGGAGAATATCAGATAGTGGTGGGGTGCAGCTGAGCATTTCCAGGCCTAATGTCTGTCTGCTATTGCTTTATGGATGTGTACAGAGCTGCATTGACTGCCCTATAGGGTGTCTATTTCCCAGTAGGACTGGGGTTGATGGTCCTCTTCTCTGCCACCATTGCAGGGAGGTAGATTGTGGATCTGATGGTGGGAGACCCCGTTTCCCAGCCCCAGCGGGTAGGGTGGTGGTACATAATCTGCCTATGGGTCATAAGGGCTAAACCTGACTGAGAAATACAGATGTATCCAGGGTGTGTCTGCAGGAACTACCTATCTCACACACTAGCACTGCTGGCGACCTGCAGCATGGCCTATTTCTGCCATGGAAGGTGCTGTGGACCTGGTGCTGGGTACCCTATCCTGGTGCTCACAGCAAACTGTTTGTGTGGTGCCGTGCAGTCCTTCTGCAGCCAGCCAGGGGTTTGTTAGCATCTCTAGAGCTGTAGCCCACTAGTTACTTCACTGCCTGTGGAGCCAGAGATCATGGGTTCAAACCCACAGTGGGGTTATTTGATAGGGCTGTCCAAAGCATTGTCTATTTTTAATGTACATTAGTGCTGCCAGCAGCAACACCCTCAGAGTACTATAACCATAAGGTGCCTCAGAAGGCGTTTTCTGAGGCACCTTATGGTTACAGTCCATATACGGTGCCTTATAAGGTGTCCTATGGAGCGCATTATAGGGTGCCCTATAGGGGACATTATAGGGTGCCGTGGCGGATAGTGCACTTTATAATGTGCCCTATGGAGTGCCTTTTAGGGTGCCTTATGCGGCACCATAGGTTACGGCATGTGAGGGTGTGTTTGCTGGCAGCAATAATTAAAATACAAATAAAATGCCTCAAGAAACAATACTTACATGTCAAAGCTGATGCCTCAGCCAGCCTTATGCATTAGGCACACTGGGGGATTGAACTCATGACTGCTGTATCATCAGTCAGTGTATTAACCATTGTGCTACACCTCTGTTTCTGTGTTTGTATGTCTGGGCGCCTACTTAAGAGTACCGCGCGTTAACGCGCTTAGTGGCGCTTCGCCCGATAATGTGCGATAATGTGCGCAGCAGCGCGTGTTATCGCGTGATAATCCCGTTTTGCTACTTTAAGACTGCAACACCCACTCCTTTTATGGCAGCCTGCACACTATCACCGGGCGCACGTTAAGACGGTTTAGTAAACATACCCCTTAATTTTCCTTCCTACGATTCTTTCACTGTAGTGTTGTCTTTCTGAGATTTGGTATTGATTTTATACAATGGGATCACCATATGTAGGTACTCAGAAGGACACAGTACTTTATTGTTTCTCCCAAAGAGATACAAAGCAAATCACCGGCTCTGCTGCTGAATTTTGTATGATGCCCTCTGTTGACCCCAGTACTGTTATATGAGTGTTTCTCTGTATTCTGATGTCTCGTTCAGCATTATGCTTTCTGTCATCTTTGTGAGTCTTAAGGCTACAAAGGAGCCCTTTTACAAAAGGCCACTAACTGGTTAATGCATTTTTTAGCATGTGGTAACTAGCAGCTGAGAATGCTAACATGCAGGCAAGCCAGTTATTGGCTGCTAAAAAGAAAGTTAAGTAGTCTTCATGCGCTAGTGAGGAGAGTGGGCAGGGTAGGGGCGGAGTGTCAACGTGGAGAGCACATTGCCGCTCGCGTGAGGGTAATTGCCACGCACGTTGGGGCAATGTGGCAATTAGCATGAGTATTCTTCATGATGCCTCTATGGGCATCATTAGGTGCAGCCACGTTAAGCATGCTATATGTTCTGGTCCATGATCATGTGTTAAATGCTGGGAACTTGCTGTGCACATTCCTTAACAGGTAGCAGACTGTAGTTGCACTTACCGAGTGTTAAGTTTGCCACTAATTGTGCAAACCTTTAGTAGAATGGCCCCAAAGTCTACCTTATTTGTACATTACATTGCTGGAACTGAGGTCAAGTGCCTGTTGTCATGTGAAAATAAAACAAAAGTTACTAGAGCCAGTAATCAATGTGGAGTGTTGCTTTTCTTGAAGAATTGCCAATTGAATGTTGTATCCTAAGGATTAAACATAAATATTAAAAACTGTAAATTTGTACACCTAGCTTACCATCTGCACATTATACCCAATCAAGGAGTTACATATGGATGCCATAGTTGACAAATGTACATGCTGCCAAAATATCAGGATTGAATCTGTTTTATTAAGGGAGCAAAGGCTTGACTTTGGCATCAATTTTCTTCCTGTCTGTCTTTTTCACTGTCCAGCTTTCACATCCATATGATGTTATTGAAAATACCATGGCTTGAACAAGTCGAATCTTTGTATGGAGAGAGACATCTCTGCTCTTGAGAATCTTATCTAGGTCTTTCATAGCCATTCTGCCAAGAGCAATGCGTCGTTTGATTTCTTGACTGCTTGTTGCTTCTTTATTCATAGTTGATCCAAGTAGGTTAAAGTTGTTTACAATTTCAATTTCTTCTCCTTCAACGATGAACCTGTTGATTATGCCAGTTGTCATGATCTTTGTCTTCTTTACATTAAGGTACAGGCCCATTTTGAGACTATGGGGCATGTTTACTAAAGTCCGCAAATCTGCGCGCCGCAAAATAGCGCACGGCAACGCAGCATTTAAACGCGCAGAAACGCATTTAAATGCCCCGCACATGTGCGTGTCACCCCCGCACAGGTACGCGGCACACTAACGGGCCCCGTACAAGTGCGGGCCCGCAAATGTCCGATAGAGGCGTGGAACGGCTAAAAGAGGGCGGAGGAAGGCTCCGGAGGGGCGGAGGGACGGGGTCAATGGGTGGAGAGTGGGAGGGGAGAGGCTCCCCGCACAGTATCGGGCCCGAATTTCCATGTAAAAATTAGCGCGAGTGAAACCCTCGCGGTAGAGGGCATTTAAAGGGAAGAGAAACCATTTCCGTCAGCAATGTACAGGAACACCGGGGAAACCTAAAAAACGTGAGCAGTGTGATATATGTGCACAGAACAAAATTGCAAATAGAACCTGAAAATGACCACAACAAAACTATTATAAATAGTAATCCAGCTGGGGAACAGTTATAGTGATGGGCAAATATACAAAACACACCCAGCAAAGCTCCAGAAAAAAGAGATGAATATTGGAAGGGTCTACGGAGCGGAGACTCTTCCGAAAAACATTTCCGTTTTTGGAGCTTTCCTCGGAGTGTTTGCTATGGTTGCCCATTAATACCACTGTCGCCCAGCGTGGTGATATTTTCTCCCCCATTTTCCCGTGGTCAGTTCTGGTGTTTATGTGCACGTCTGTCACCAGACAGGGTGCATATGCCCACAGTAAAAATGAGTAGAGCAGGGTTTGTGACTCCATCCTGCTAGGCTTACTGCCTCCAGGGGCTGCACTGTCTCTGTGGCCAAAGTGTGGTACAGCAGACAGAGTCATTACCTCTAGGACCAGAGGGCAGAGGTTCAAAACCCAGCTGGGGCACCTGCCAGCCCAGTCCCTATATTTTACCCACCACTAAATAAAGATAGCGCAGACACCCCTGTAGTGCAGGGAACATAAGCATGGGGAAAACACCCATATTTTACCCAACACCGCACACACACCACAACAATGGGCATTACCTACAGCCAAGTCCCCCAAATGCAGTCCCGTACTGCCACATTGCAATCAGGTCAACTGCTTTTTCTGAGAGAAGTTCATGCCAGCATGTTGGCGGACAAGTACATGTGGTGCAGGGGGCAGTGGCTGCTAACCACAGAAGACAGAGGCCTAGCCATGTGCAGGCTGGCACAGTCCACTGCAACAGACAGGCCCTGCCGGATCCACAGTCATGGACAGTCCAGGGAATCCAACCAATCTGTGGCTACACAGTGGTGCAGTGCACACAGACAGCACATGCAAGAACAGAAGGTCACAGGTTCAAAGCCCAGCTGGGGCTACTGCCAATCCTGCCCACATATTTTTCCCACAACTAAACAGTGATAGTAAGGACACACCTTTCATGGCGGGGACATATGCAATGGTAAGACATCTATCTTTTACCCCACTGAGCACAGACACCATGAACAGGGGCAGTACCTAGAGCAGAATCACCCAAATGCAGTCCTGGTGGGCCACACACCAGTCAGGTTCCATGCTGACACTCATACAAATGCCTGTGCTGTATATCTATGCACCACCCCCATGGCATGTAGATGTAGTCCATGCATATTCATGAGGGATAGCAGGAAAACCCGAATAGTGTGATGCAAACCTGGACTGGAGTTGGGAATCTGTGCCGTAAAGCAGAAGCCATAAAGTGAAAAAACAACCACACCCACAGGCCCCATTGGCCAATGTCTCCTGGAAAGGCAGAATATTGGACCGTGCATGCAGCACCCAAAACGAGCACTTGCATAACTTACCAATGTCACCCTACACCTGAGGTATACGGTACACAGCTCTGAGATGTTTGCTAGGAGCACAGGCAGGCAGATATCCATACGTTACGTACATACTGCTAGTTGACCCCATCCAAACAATCTGTTAGGTGTTTGCGGGGCATGCTCCAGGCCTGGCCTTTGACAGTGCTTACCACCCTGGGGAGTGACCACCAGCTGTAATGCGTACCATATCCATGCCTTGCCGTGCTCAGGACCGGTTTGGTGGGCAAGGCTACTTACCCCCTCAATCGTAGCACCATGATGGCAGAGGTGTGGAAGTGTGTGTCTGTCTATACCAGGGGTGGGCACCTCCGGTCCTGGAGGGCCGCAGACCAGTCAGGTTTTCGGGATATCCCTAATGAACATGCATGAGATATATATGCATTAGAGATATCCTGCCAACCTGACTGGTTTGTGGCCCTCCAGGGCTGGATTTGGAGACCCCTGCCTTACACCTCTGTCATTTAAGATCGTGAGTGGGCAAGGTACAGATGTCCTAGACATCGAAAGGGTATATAGAATGTGTCACATTCCTCCTCGATTCTCACCACCACCAAAAAGTTGTCTAATAGACAATTTTTTGGTGGTGGTGAGAAGGACTGTGACAAATTCTATCTAACCTTTTTGATGTCTTGGACATCTGCACCTTGTCCACTCACAATCTTAAATGACAGAGGTGTAAGGCAGGGGTCTCCAGATCCAGCCCTGGAGGGCCACAAACCAGTCAGGTTGGCAGGATATCTCTAATGCATATTCATTAGAGATATCCCGAAAACCTGACTGGTCTGCGGCCCTCCAGGACCAAGTTTGCCCACCCCTGGTCTATACAGTGGGTGTTGGCTGCAAGCCCCTTCAACAGCCCACACTGCCAGCACTGTTGCCAGTATTGGCCAGCCAATGTGCATAATGAGGTGCAAGGTACCATGGGTATAGCCAGGGCAGGGTGGCGTGGCCAGGATGCATCTGCACTGGGCATAGGGCCCTGGCAGGGACATTGGCTGGGATATTGTAGTGTCCGGCCACCACCTACACAGACAGGGTGGCCAAAGCATGTCCTTCTGGGGGATCATGCTCACCCTAACTGTGCAGTGACCACAGCATGGCTAGGCCCCCCCATAGTGCTGTATAGTAGTTCTCTCATGTGATAGATATGGGTTTCTCTTTGGGGCCCAGTCACTGATCTATCTGCCTGCTGTGTATGCAGACAGCCCAGTTCTGGGTGCATGCATCTCCATTGGGAACATGCACTATGGACTAACCAGCAGACTGTTTGTAGCTGGTAAATGTCTTGCTATAATGGCTTGCAGGGTGCAGTGGCTGTTGGCTTGCTGCAGGGGAATATCTGGTGGTGGAGTGCAGCTTACCATACCCTGGGCTTATGTCTGTCTGCTATTGTGTTATGGCTGTGTATGGAGCTGCCTGCCTGGGGGTGGTGGTGGTGGTGTTCCTCAGCAGGACTGGGGTTGATGTTGCCCTCTACTGCCACCTTTGCAGGGAGGTAGAGTGTGGATCCCTTGATGGGGACCATGTTTGCCACGGGGGGGGGGGGGGGGGTGCCTGATAGCAGCAGACAGGGATATCCATGGTGTTTGTGCAGAAACTAGCTATCTTACACATTAACACTGCTTTGGAACGCCTGCTTGGCCTCCATCAGCCATGGCAGGTGTTGTTGACCTGGTCCTGGCCACCTCATTGCACACTCAGGGTGAGCACAGTACCCGCACGATGTAACGGTGTGTGGCTACTCTGTGCCAGTAAAACACCCGGTCAGTGCCCCCTACTAGGCCAAGGTGCTGTGTGGGTGCACCCGGTCACTTCCCCCAACAAGGCCGAGGTGCTGTGGGGGTGCATTCCCCATCTTGTGTCCATCTGCGGACAGCTAATTTGCATGTGCAGTGCATCATGGGTACGGGTGGCCTAACCCTATCCTGTTGACACCAGCAGACTGTCTGTGAGGTGACGTGTATGCTATCTGCAGCCAGCCAGGGGCCTGCTTACAGCTATGGAGCTGTAGCGCAATGGTTACATCACTGCCTGTGCAGCCAGAGGTCATGGGTTCAAACCCACAGTGGGGCCCTTTGGTAGGGCTGTCCACCGCTTTATTTTTATTTACTGTACATATGTCTATGCCGGCAAGACCACCCTCAGCTTACTATACCCATTAGGTGCCTCTGAGGGTGCTTCATAGGGCGCCCTGTAGGCCACCTTATGGTTGCCATCCCTATAGGGTGCACTATACATTATCCTGTGTCGCAACATACATGCTGCCCTATAGGGGACATTCAAGGGTGCCTTGGCGAACAGTGCACTGTAACATGTGCCTTATGGGCCGCCGTATGTTAACATGCTGGGAGAGTGCGTTTGCTAGTAGTGATAACAAAATAAAATTATGCAGCCTCCTACAGCACTCCACAACATAATACATACTGCCTCAGCAGGCATTTTTCACTGGGCATTGTGAGGAGTTGAACCCCTGATCCCTGCACTATTGGTCAGTGTTTTAACCATTGTGCTGTGGCTCTGTTCCTATGCTTGTGCATCAGCGCGCCACCTTGTGCCTATCAGCGCGCCGCCTTCTGCCGCCCAAGGGGACCAGTGCGCCGCCTTCTGCTGCCCAAATATTAACTGTGCGCCGCCTTATGCCGCCCAGAAAGCACTGTGCGCCGCCTTATGCCGCCCAGAAAGCACTGTGCGCCGCCTTATGCCGCCCAGAAAGCACTGTGCGCCGCCTTATGCCACTCATAAATAACTGTGCGCACCTTATGCGGTTCCAAATTAATTTGCCTCCTAAAACAATTTTAATCATTACAGTTACTGCCTCAGCTGACCTTTGTCATTGCGCACACTGGGGGATTGAACCCATGGCCCCTGCACCATTGGTCAGTGTCTTCACCGTTGTACTACGGCTCTGCTGTTCTGTATACTCAGCAGCACGCCACTTTGCCTTTCCACGCGCTAATGTCGACCCCCGCACATTAGCACGACGCGCACACGTCCGGTTGCTTACTACCGTTTTTTTTCTATTTTCTGCCTGAACCGCCCACTCCTTATATGGCACAGGCACACTAGCGCGGCCCCGCACGTTAGGAATGTTTAGTAAACATGCCCCTATGTTCTTTGATTGTGAGAAGCAAATGTTTCGGATCATCTTCACTTTCAGCCAGTAATGTAGTATCATCAGCATAGCGAAGGTTGTTGATGAGTCTTCCACAAATCTTCACACCTCTGTTGTCTTCATACAATCCTGCTTCTCTGATGATTTGTTCTGCATATAAATTAAACAGGTAGGGGGAAAGTATGCAGCTTTGTCTTACACCTTTGCTTATTTTAAACCATTCTGTTTCTCCTTGTTCCGTTCGAACTGTTGCTTCTTGATCAATGTACAAATTGCGCAAGAGAACGATCAGGTGTTCTGGTATACCATGCTTCTTAATGTGGCCCAGAGTTTCTCATGGTTTACACAGTCAAAAGCCTTGCTATAGTCGATAAAGCACAAATAGATATCCTTTTTGTATTCTTTAGTCTTTTCAAGGATCCATCTCACATCCGCAATGATGTCTCTCGTTCCTCGCCCTTTCCTGAACCCTGCTTGCACTTCAGGTAGTTCTTGTTCCAGGTATGGTTGTAGTCTCTTTTGAATAATCTTCAGTAGAATCTTGCTGGCATGTGGGATCAGAGCGATTGTTCGATAATTTCCACAGTCAGTTGGATCACCTTTCTTTAGTATTGGTATAAACACAGATCTTTTCCAGTCAGTTGGCCATGATGTTGTCTTCCAATTTCTTGGCAGAGCCTTGTAAGTATGGTAACAGCTGCATCAGATTGCTGCAATACTTCTATAGGAATGCCATCAATGCCTGGTGCTTTGTTCTTTGATAAGGCTTTCAATGCTGCTTCAACGTCTTCTTTCATCACCAATGGTTCCCGATCATAAGGTACAGGTTGAAACAGCTGTTGGTCCACTTGATCTTTATCATATAAAAACTCTGTATATTCCTTCCACCTTTTCTTGATCTTCTCAGCATCATTCAACATAGAACCTTGAGCATCTTGTAATATTCCAATTCGAGGCTGGAACTTTTTCTTTAACTCTCGTAGCTTTAGGAAAGCCGATCTTGTTCTTCCTCTAATAGTTTCTGCTTCTATTTCCTTGCATGCGTCGTTGTAGTACTTTTCCTTGTCCTGTCTTGCTTCACGTTGGAAATCTCTGTTGAGTTCTGTGATTGTCTTTCTTTCTCCTCTGGCTTTAGCTTCTCTGCGTTTCTGGGCAATTTTCAGAGTTTCTTCCATCATCCATTTTGGCCGTTTTTGCTTTTTCACCTTTTGTAGAGACTTCTCGCTTTCTTCCAACACAACCTTCTTGATGTCATTCCATAACTCTTCCAGAGCTCTGTCATTTGTATCTGAAGCAGCAAATCGATTTTGCAGGCAATCTTTAAATTCCAGTGGTATATTCTCAAGGTCATATTTTGCTGCATTCATGAGTGGTTTGCTCTTTTTCAACTTTAGCTTGAGTTTGCATACTAGTAGTTGATGATCTGTACCACAGTCAGCTCCAGGTTTTGTCTTGGTTGTTGTTATAGAGCTTTTCCATCGTTGACTTCCACAGATGTAGTCAATTTGATTTTTATACCATCCATTGGGTGAAGTCCATGTGTACAGTCACCGCTTGTGTTGCTGGAAGAAGGTGTTTGAGATGAATAGATCATTGGTCTTGCAGAATTCTATCAGTCTTTCTCCAGCTTCATTTCTGTTGCCAAGTCCATATTGAGCAGACTGGCTCCTCACCCAGAACATGCGAATAAACTACAAAAAAACTGAGGTACTGATCGTAACGAAAAACAGAGAATTCTCACCCCCGGAGACCCTAAGAGTACGAGACGCAGACCTCCCAATCAAGCCCTCCATAAGATATCTTGGAGTAATACTGGACCATCGACTAGACTTTAAAGAACATATCAACCGCACCGTGAAAACCATTTATTTCAAGATAAGAACCCTACGCCATCTGAAAAATATGCTTGACCCAGACAGCTTCAGAACTATATACCAAGCCATAGACACACCACACTTCGACTATGCGAATATAATACTCCATGGTCTCCCAAAAAACTCCCTAAATACATTTCAACTAGCCATGAATGCCGCAGCCAGGGTACTATACGGTGCTTCAAAGAACGAACATATAACACCCATCCTAATGGAGCTTCACTGGCTCCCTATATACTGCAGAATAGCATATAAAGCCCTTCTCTTGACCTTTAAAGCGATAAATACTATAGCTCCTTCATCAATTTCAAAACTCCTCCATCACACTCCCAACATCAGAGCTAGGAGGTCAGCAGCGGCTAATAACCTAGTTACACCACGCGAGGCCACAAAATACAAACGTTCAACAACAGACAGGGCTTTCGCATACTACACACCCAGATGTTGGAACAACCTACCTCCCAACATCAGAGCGATTACTGACCTCAAGCAATTCAGAAAAGCCATAAAGCACCACCTCTTCATTCTACATTTCCAAAGCACATCATCAACCCTCTAATACTAACAATAAAAGTGTAAATGCCTTATTTACTCAAGATGATGATAAGAAATTCTATCCGGTGTATATAGGTTCTTTACATGTTACAAATATGTACAAAGTTTCGCTAAGTTAAAATCCCAGTTGTATTATCCTGTTATATATAAACTCACCACAGTCTGTTGATTGCAATGAGTATTCCTGTTTAATGTAAACCGCGCTGATGAAAAAGAGTGCGGTATAAAAGAAATATAAATAAATAAAATAAATAAATATTTTCCAACTACTTTGCCTTCTTCTTTGTTGCCAACTTTTGCATTCCAGTCACCCATGACTATCAGGATATCCTGTTTGCATGTTCTGTCAATTTCAGCTTGTACTTGTTCATAGAACTCTTCAATTTCATTCTCTTCTGCAGCTGTTGTTGGGGCATATACTTGAATTATAGTTGTGTTGATAGGCAATCCTCGTAGACGAATAGAGATTAAGCATTCGCTGACTGCATTGTATTTCATTACAGTTCTTGCAAATTTCTTCTTTATTATAAATGCAACACCATTTCTTCTTTGTCTTTCATTTCCAGCATAGTAGACCATGTGATCATCTGATGCAAAGTGCCCGATGCCAGTCCATTTCAGTTCGCTGACACCCAACAGATCAAGTTGTACACGTTCCATTTCATTCTTGACCACCTCCAACTTCCCTTGGTTCATGCTTCGTACGTTCCATGTTCCAATGTGTAAGACATCTTTACAGCTTCTGACTCTCATTTCATGCGCAGCTTCATCAGCAGTCAGACTTCCCGAGGGCTTTGATCCAACCACATCATAAATGCTGGCTTTACTCTGAAAAGTCTTCAGCTCTTCCCCAGTAGCTAGTTGAGTGCTTTCCGACCTGGGGGTCTCATCTTCCAGCACCATAGCACAATTTGTTTTGTTGTAACTATCCATTGGGTTTTCATGGCAAGATACAGAAGTAGATTGCCTATGGCTATCCCAGCCCTATTCCATCAAGAGATGCCATAGATGAAGGAATTACAGGAGAAGAGAGAAATAGAGAGCAGAGAGGTAGGATGGTGCCTTGGGCTCAAGTCTTCACCAAGAAATTCCTATGTGACTGTCTAAATGGCTAGCATCCCCATTGTCTCAAGCGGAGGGCAGCTTTGCCTGTGGAGGAGCAGAGAGAAAGAAGGCAGCCACTGACTCCAGGAGAGAAGCAGAGAGGATCCATAGGAGTGAAACAACATCTCAGAAGTCCAGTGACACCAGAACCAGGAGCACCTGCAGTACAACACTGAGGACCTACCATTGTTGAAGCCACCAGCTCAGAGGTACACTGTAAAACTAAGTAGTGCAGAAGGAAGAGATCCCTTTCAAAGTTACCATAGCAGCTTGCTGCAAGTCACAGAAGGGAGAGGCTTGGAATAAATTTCCAGCACCAGGAAAGGAGTAACCAATGTTCCACTGCTTGCAATATACTAAAGGGAGATGAGGAGAAGATACATGCTTGTAATATAGATACCAAATGAACTCTTTTACTGATGACATAATTGAAATATTTTTTGGTTCTGCCTTTATTATTGTATCATTGATGCTAAAGTTCTTAAGTAAACCCTTGATTCAGGACACAAAATTTGGACTGGACTAATTTATTTTGAGAAGAGAAGTGATGTGAGTGGAGTTTAAGTGCCAAGGCCTCCCAGTGTAAACTGTTCCCATTCAACAAATCTACTATATTATTTCCTAGGAGTAAAGATAGCATTGATCTTAGATAGTTGTGACCACTGTCTGCCAAGCAGTGTGGCAGCTGCTGAAGGACTTCACATGGGCAGAGGAATTACAACTATATGTTCATTAATTCAGATTTGTGTGATGCCCAACCAAACATAGGCCGCAGGGGACTTAAATAACACAACAATAAATTACAAATGAAATTAAAGAACATAACATTCAAACTGAACTTAGCTAAAGCTAAGTTTAAAACAAACTACCTAAAATATCAAGAAAATTAATAAAGATATAAACAACATAGATAAAATAATCTTAAAAATCAACTATACAGCAATAGAAAACAGATTGAAGCCCCAGGCCCTTGTACCAAAATGCTACTGAAGGAAAACCTCTTTAAAGAATCATGTTTTACAAGCTTTCTAAAAGGACAAATACTTTGTGTGTGGGAATGTTTTGTCAAAGAACACATACCTGCACACAGTAAAAATACAGTAAATGCTCATCCAACTGATTCAGAGCATTACCTCTTTCAGTGGAGTTTTGCAGATCATGTCCATGGCAAGTGGGAACTATGGTTTGATGAAATCTGTGTCCACCTGGAGCTCTTGGCACCAGTGGAAAAAGAGATCATATGTCCCTGACTGCATTTAATACTACATAAATGTTCTCCTCTAGTCTTCAAGTTCAAAGAGGTAAGCAAGCTCTTTGAAGTCACTGACCTCATCAGGTGTTAGTGGTCTTAATTAGTTTGCATAGGAGCTAATGCTGCATAAAGGTCTCAAATGCCTTGTAAGCACTGCTATTCCTAAAGCAAGGTAATACTGTGTGACTCTGATTGCAAGCTCTCTGCCTGAGAGCTCTTAAAGGGGTTTTATTTTTCATTTTTAATAGCTAATTCGTTTTCTGTTGTATTGCAAAAGGGGAATTTTTTTGTGTTCTTATTTATTTATTAATCTGGTTTTCTATACCACTTTATCTGGGACTCAAACCAGTTTACATTGAACATTCAACTGTATTACATAGAACATGATGAACTGTGTGACTAGATATAGAAAGTGTTAACATATAACATAGTTATTAATCGTTTTACAATATAGTGGTAGTTAACATATAACATAGTCATTAAACTTGGGTAAAGCTATTTTTCTACTGTTAGACTTCTTGGTTTTTTTCCTCCTCTAGCCTTCATGTTCAAAGGGGTAAGCAGGTTCTTTGAAGTCACTGACCTCACAGTAACTTAGTATCATAGTAAATGATGGCAGATAAAGACCAGTATGGTCCATCTAGTCTGCCCAGCAAGGCGGTAAGAATAGGTACATCTGCCGCTCCGTGCAGATCACCCCTCCCCATGCCTTTGTTTAGGGGTGTACCCACTGCTCAGTGTAGGTCACCCCTATTTGTTGAGATTAAGAGAGAGTTATGTTTATTTTGATTTTATCCTGTTGCTAAAAAGGGATCCTCTGTGTCTGTCCCATGCCATTTTGAATTCTATCACTATATTTGCCCCCACCACTTCCATCGGGAGGGCTTTCCAAGCATCCACCACCCTTTCAGTGAAAAAGTATTTTCTGACGTTGCCTTTCAGTTTACCCCTTGTAGCTTCATGTTATGCCCTCTAGTTTTACAGCTTCCCCATTTTTGGAAGGGTTTTGTTTGTTCATTAATACTCTTTAAGAACTTGAAGATCTGAATCATATCTCCCCTGTCCCTCCTCTCAGCCAGAGTATGCTCACACAAGCTGTAGTTAATTTTTATACTAATCATGTATATATGTTGTTAGCCTGTGATTCATATGTAACTTTCACATTGTTTAATGTAACTTTGTTGTTTCTGTTCTATGTAAACCACTATGATTAATTGATATGGCGGTATAAAAACAACACAAATAAATAAATAAATAAATAAATACATACATACATACATATTTAGGCCTTCAAGTCTCTTCTCATATGTCTTCTGACGCAAGCTCCTAATCATTTTGGTCGCCTTCCTCTGAACCGTTTTCAGTCTTTTTATATCCTTTGGGAGATACGGTCTCCAAAACTGAACTCAATATTCCAAGTGAGGCCTCACCAGCGACTTGTAAAGTCGCATTAGTACCTCTTCCTTTCTGCTGGTATAATTCCTCTCTGTATGCAACCAAGCATCCTTTTGGCTTTTGCACCGCCTTGTCGCACTGTTTCACCACCTTGAGATCCTCAGAAGCAATCACTCCAAGGTCCTTCTCCTAGTCCGTGCACACCAACTTCTCGCCCCCTATCACATACAGTTCCCTTGGATTTCTGCTTCCCAATTGCATGACACTGCATTTCTTCCCATTAAATCTTAACTACCAAGTATTAGACCATTCTTTCAGTTTTTGTAGATCTTTCCTTATGTTATCCACTCCCTCAGGGGAGTCCACTCTGTTGCAAATTTTCATGTCATCTGCAAAAAGACAGGCTTTTCCATTCAGTCCTTCAGCAATATCACTTACAAATACATTGAACAGTACCAGTTCCAGAATGAAACCTGGGGCACACTAATAATCACCTTCCTTTCATCCACGTGAGTTCCGTTTACCATTATCTTCTGTCGTCTGTCAGTCAACCAATTTCTGATCCATTTCACCACCTTGGGACCCATCCCCAAGCTGTTGAGTTTATTGATAAGCCTCCTATGAGGAACAATATCAAAGGCTTTGCTGAAATCTAGGTATATCATATCCATCGCATGCCCTTGATCTAATTCTCTGGTCACCCAGTCAAAGAACGCAATCAGATTTGTTTGGCACGATCACCCTTTGGTAAAACCATGTTGCCTCAGATCATGCAACCTGTTGGTTTTGAGAAAGTCCACTATTTGCTCCTTCAGGAGTGCCTCCATTACTTTTCCTGCCACCGAGGTAAGGCTTACTGGCCTGCAGTTTGTCACTTCTTCCCTATTACCACTTTTGTGAAGAGGTACCACATCAGCCCTTCTCCAGTCCTGTGGAACTTCTCCTGTCTCCAAGGAAATATTAAAAACATCCTTTAATGGCCCTGCAAAAATCTCTCTGAGCTCTTTCAGTATCCTGGGCTGTATCCCATCTGGTCCCATGGCCTTGTCCACTTTCAGTTTTGCAAGCTGTTCTAACACATCATCTTCAGTGAATGGTGTGGGATCTACTCCATTCCTATTTGTATATTTGTTAATCACCGGTGGTCCTTCCCCAGGATTTTCATTTGTATAAATAGAACAAAAGTACTTGTTTAGAATTTTCGCTTTTTCAATGTCACTTTCCACAAATCTGTTCCCGGCACTTTTGCGTCCTGCAATTCCACCTCTGATTTTCCTCCTCTCCCGAATATACCTGAAAAAGGTTTTGTCGCCATCTTTAGCCATCTTTTCTTCTGCTTTGGATTTTGCTATCCTTATTTCTCAGAGACTTCTCAGAGTAAAGCCAGCATTTATGATGTGGTTGGATCAAAGCCTTCGGGACGTCTGACTGCTGATGAAGCTGCGCATGAAATGAGAGTCAGAAGCTGTAAAGATGTCTTATGCATTGGAACATGGAAGGTATAAAGCATGAACCAAGGGAAGTGGGAGGTGGTCAAGAATGAAATGGAATGTGTACAACTTGATCTGTTGGGTGTCAGTGAACTGAAATGGACTGGCATCGGGCACTTTGCATCAGATGATCACATGGTCTACTATGCTGGAAATGAAAGACAAAGAAGAAATGGTGTTGCATTTATAATAAAGAAGAAACTTGCAAGAACTGCAATGAAATACAATGCAGTCAGCGAACGCTTAATCTCTATTCGTCTTCGAGGAATGCCTATCAACACAACTATAATTCAAGTATATTCCCCAATGTTCCCTGTAAAATAGTTATCTCCAAGTTATAATGCCCTGTTCAATGTAATTTCAGTTTGTTCAATGTAAACCACACTGATGCAGAATAGTGCGGTATATAAGAGAATGTAAATAAATAAACAGCCGCAGAAGAGAATGAAATTGAAGAGTTCTATGAACAAGTACAAGCTGAAACTGACAGAACATGCAAACAGGATATCCTGATAGTCATGGGTGACTGGAACGCAAACGTTGGCAACAAAGAAGAAGGCAAAGTAGTTGGAAAATATGGACTTGGCAACAGAAATGAAGCTGGAGAAAGACTGATAGAATTTTGCAAGACCAACAATCTATTAATCTCAAACACCTTCTTTCATCAACACAAGCGGCGACTGTACACATGGACTTCACCCAATGGATTGTACAAAAATCAAATTGACTACATCTGTGGAAGTCAACGATGGAAAAGTTCTATAACATCAACAAAGACAAAACCTGGAGCTGACTGTGGTACAGATCATCAACTACTAGTATGCAAACTCAAGCTAAAGTTGAAAAAGAGCAAACCACTCATGAATGCAGCAAAATATGACCTTGAGAATATACCACTGGAATTTAAAGACTGCCTGCAAAATTGATTTGCTGCTTTAGATACAAATGACAGAGCTCCAGAAGAGTAATGGAATGACATCAAGAAGGTTGTTTTGGAAGAAAGCGAGAAGTCTCTACAAAAGGTGAAAAAGCAAAAACAGCCAAAATGGATGACGGAAGAAACTCTGAAAATTGCCCAGAAATGCAGAGAAGCTAAAGCCAGAGGAGAAAGAAAGACAATCAGAAAACTCAACAGAGATTTCCAATGTGCAGCAAGACAGGACAAGGAAAAGTACTACAACGACGCATGCAAGGAAATAGAAGCAGAAACTATTAGCGGAAGAACAAGATCAGCTTTCCTAAAGCTACGAGAGTTTAAGAAAAAGTTCCAGCCTCGAATTGGAATATTACAAGATGCTCAAGGTTCTATGTTGAATGATGCTGAGAAGATCAAGAAAAGGTGGAAGGAATATACAGAGTCTTTATAAGATAAAGATCAAGTGGACCAACAGCCGTTTCAACCTGTACCTTATGATTGGGAACCATTGGTGATGAAAGAAGAAGTTAAAGCAGCATTGAAAGCCTTATCAAAGAACAAAGCACCAGGCATTGATAGCATTCCCATAGAAGTATTACAGCAATCTGATGCAGCTGTTACCGTACTTACAAGGCTCTGCGAAGAAATATGGAAGACAACATCATGGCCAACTGACTGGAAAAGATCTGTGTTTATACCAATACTAAAGAAAGGTGATCCAACTGACTGTGGAAATTATCGCACAATCGTTCTGATCCCACATGCCAGCAAGATTCTACTGAAGGTTATTCAAAAGAGACTACAACCATACCTGGAACAAGAACTACCTGAAGTGCAAGCAGGGTTCAGGAAAGGGCGAGGAACGAGAGACATCATTGCGGATGTGAGATGGATCCTTGAAAAGACTAAAGAATACCAAAAGGATATCTATTTGTGCTTTATCGACTATAGCAAGGCTTTTGACTGTGTAAACCATGAGAAACTCTGGGCCACATTAAGAAGCATGGGTATACCAGAACACCTGATCGTACTCTTGCACAATCTGTACATTGATCAAGAAGCAACAGTTCGAACGGAACAAGGAGAAACAGAATGGTTTAAAATAAGCAAAGGTGTAAGACAAGGCTGCATACTTTCCCCCTACCTGTTTAATTTATATGCAGAACAGTTCATCAGAGAAGCAGGATTGTATGAAGACAACAGAGGTGTGAAGATTGTTGGAAGACTCATCAACAACCTTCGCTATGCACATTACTGGCTGAAAGTGAAGATGATCTGAAACATTTGCTTCTCACAATCAAAGAACATAGTTTCAAAATGGGCCTGCACCTTAATGTAAAGAAGACAAAGATCATGACAACTGGCATAATCAACAGGTTCATCGTTGAAGGAGAAGAAATTGAAATCGTGAACAACTTTAACCTACTTGGATCAACTATCAATAAAGAAGCAACAAGCAGTCAAGAAATCAGACGACGCATTGCTCTTGGCAGAATGGCCATGACAGACCTAGATAAGATCCTCAAGAGCAGAGATGTCTCTCTCCATACAAAGATTTGACTTGTTCAAGCCATGGTATTTTCAATAACATCATATGGGTGTGAACGCTGGACAGTGAAAAAGATAGACAGGAAGAAAATTGATGCCTTTGAATTATGGTGCTGGCAGCGAATACTGTGTATACCATGGACTGCCCAAAGAACAAACCAGTCGGTACTAGAGGAGATCAAACCTAAGCTTTCTTTAGAAGCTCAGATGACAAGACTTCGACTTTCATACTTTGGACACATCATGCGAAGAGAGAGATCATTAGAGAAAGACATCATGCTTGGCAAGCTAGAAGGTCAGTGCAAAAGAGGAAGGCCAGCAATGAGATGGATCGATACAATAACAGCAGCTACGGCTACTGTGATGAAGCAGACGCCAGTAAACCCATGGAGGTAGAAGAAAACACTGATCTCTTTAAATGAAATGATATACATAAAGTGCAGTTAGTGAGAAGTGCAGCTAGAGGGAGCATGCACGGAGATTCAGAAGGTAGGCTGACACGCCCAGGTTGGGATGATGCAAGAACTAATTCAAAGCATAATCAGATACACCTGGTCAGAGGGACAGAATCCTTACCTAAGAAACAGCTTTATAAGCAAAGCATAGACAAGCCAGAGAGGAGAGGAGCGGCACGAGCTGCAGCAGCTGCTGATAGAGAAGAAAGAGAAAGGAGACGGCTCCAAAGAGATGAGAAAAGGCAGTTGAACTTGCAGCCCTTACAGGAAAGGAACAAGTTCCAGGAGAGCCAGTTTCAGGCTGGGAAGCTCCAGAAGGAAGTCTTCAGGAAGGACAGAAGGAGAACCGGGAGAGTGCCTGGTAGGGAGAATACCAGAGACACAGACCCAAGAGTTCAGAGGTACCATCATGCTTCTTCCCCTGTATGTGAGCCACAAGGAGTTCAGAGGTGGGTGAACCAGACTCAGTCCAGGAGTCTAAGAGACACAGATCTGAACCAGGAACTGAGGCCGGGTCACAGAAAGGCCTGGAAGCCAGGGAGCCGTAAGAGCAGCCAACGCAGCTGGAGAAAGTTTTGGGAACCTATAGAAAGAGTGCTTACCCAAAAGTCCTGTTGCATATTTGCCAGACCGGGTACAGCCAGGCTGGAGAGCCTTAGAAAGAAGTTCTGAAGTAAAACCAGGAATATATGGGGAAAGCTCAGGGGCCACAGATATCTCAGCAGAACAAGAGGCTATGCAGATAGACCCTGCTGAACATGACCCTTTGCTAACTGAATGCCCTATGGACTGTACACTTTGTTGTACTGGGAGTTTAGAATCCTTGAGAGAAATATAGCATGCAGGATATACTTTTGAAACACAGTTTTGTTTGACAAGCTGAAAGAAGAAGCATTGCTTTTGTTTATATAACCTGTTTTGTTTAAACCCTGCATAACTAACAAAGACTGTGAAGCATATCCAAGTTTTTGACCTATGTAAATACCTTATGTGAAAATCCTGAACAAGGTGAAAATCCTGTTGTCTTTGTTTGAACCTTTTGTGCATTAAGGGAATAAAACCCTATACTTTACCATTCACATGGCTTACACAACTATTCATTATGAAGAAAGGAACTACTAGTACCAGAATGCTTCTAGGCTAACAAAAGTATCTACCTTCAATACAACAATAATGTCCACCCTGACCTTTAAGCACATGGCTAAAGGGATGGAGTTGTGACAGTACCAGTCTGTCAACAATGAGCCGCCTGACTGAAGACCGAACACAATTTAGGATAGCTATCCAGAGGGTCGCCATGAGTCGACTCTGACTCGACGGCACTTAACAACAACATTTCTCTTTTTGTCTCTTTTAGTTTGATCATGTATTCTTTTCTGTGTTCCTCTATTTGCAAACTTCTGAATTTTGTGAAAGCTGTGTTCTTTGCCTTTATTTGTGCAGCCACTTCTTTGGAGAACCAAATAGGTTTCCTTTTCTTTATATATGTATCTGTTGCCCCTTTTATTGCCTCCTTTAGTTTAGCCCGATGCAATTCCACTTCCCTTATCCACTCCCACCATGCCAACTCCTCCTTCAGGCACTTGGCCATTTTACTGAAGTCAGTGTTTTTGAAGTTTAGAACTTTGAGCTTGCTATGATTGGACTCTGCCTTGGCTTTATGCAGCCTTTCTGTCCCCTTACCAAGAATAGGTAGAACTTCTGAGAATGCTATAGTGTTAGCAATGGGTGTGCGCTTCCCTCCCAGAATCTGTAAATCCTTCTAAACTGTAGAGGCACTGTTTTGGAGTGCTCACTTTCTGCACTAACTATGCCAGCAATTTGCTTTATATTCCTGCTGGCTAAAGAGCGTGGGAGGCATTTGACCATCTTCTCCCCTTTGAAGTGTGTTCCCAAGTTGGTGCCTCTGATGATGGAATCTCCAAGTAGTAGTAGTTTCCTCTTTTGTGTCAGTTTCTTCATATTTAGGGCATTATCAGTAGATTGGGCATTAGCTTTCTTGTTTAAGGGCACTTCAGTTTCCACTAATTGGGCACTCAAATTTCCCAAAGCAGAGAACGCGTTATGCAGGGATATCTATTGATGGCAAGGGTGTCTCCGTGTTACAGGTCGCAGCCTACCAGCGCCCACTGTAATCCATTTGTTCCTGGGCTGCTTGATTCTTTCTGGGAGTGATGATGGATTTTTTTCAATTTGTACCCTAGAGGAAGTGTGTTTAATTACAGTTAATTCTTCCCTTATTAGAATCAATTCTTTATGCATGTCAGATAACTTGAGACACATAGGGCAAGCTCTTAGAGTCCAAATGAGTCTTCTTAGAATGAAGGCACCACACCTATTGCACTGGATACACAACATGCTGATTAAGATGGTTATAAAGCAGGTCTAGGACAAGGAGAAAAGGTGTTTGTTGCACCTAATTGGAAGACAGCTGTCAATTTATATGATGACTATATAGGCAATGCAATCCTAGGGTGGGTGGGGTGAGGAGTAGGGTGGGCGGGTATTTAAGTGTCCCTGGCCAGTAGACCTTCTATAAACTGAAGGCACACTCAAATCTTAAGAGAATATAAACAGGTAATAAATAGGCAGGTAAAATTTATATCAAAAACAGCCAAAATAGTAAATTCAGAAACTTAGCTTTGAAGTGCAGGGTCAGAATTCTTGCTCAGGTAGCCAAGAGACTGACTGAATTAACTCTCAGGCACCAGCAGTTGAATGAATGAATTAACCACACCCTGTGAGGTAGGCTTCGAACAGACAGATAACATCAAAATTTACTAGTGTAAAGTATTAATTGCATAGCAAGGAAGCAGGGCTAGACACAGGGTTATAGAACAGCACTGCTAGAACATATAAAAGAGGTTAGCTGCTTTTTGTCTTAAAGGACAGTTGAGGAAAAGTTAGGGACTTTGGTAGGTCTTTCATTTACTTCAACAGGTACCAAAGCTCCACCAACTGAATGATGGCTGGGAAAAATCATATTGCCAAAGCTGTTGCCTCCGTTATAGCTTCTGCCTCTTCCAGACAGACTGCCCAATGCCAGTCAAGGGACCATTTCCATGTGCAAGATGCCTGCAAGCTGAAGCCCTCATGAAACAATTGGAGGAGCTCAGAGAAGAGGTGGCCAGGCTGAGAAGCATTCAAGACAGCAAGAAGTATATTGATGAGATGCTTCTTAAAGCATCCAAGCTCTCTGACAGAGGTGAATATGGGATGCTACAGTACAGAATAAATAGAGCTGGGCAGTTCACGAGAGCCTGCAGAATCAACAACCCAATTCCTCAAGCTCTTGAACTGAAGAACCAGATTGCAGCCCCAGAAGTGGAGGTGGTGAAAGCATCCCAGGAAAGGGAAGAAACAGAGCTCTCGCACCCCAAAATTGTGGAATTGGTGACCACAAGGAAGCGAAGGGCAGTGGTGGTTGGTGACTCTCTTCGAGGGGTACTGCGGTGTTCATCTGCCAACCAGATTTGATGTCCAGAGAGGTATACTGTCTGCCAGATGCCAAAATCAGAGATGTTATGGAGAGTTTGCTGAGACTCATCAGTCCTACTGACTATTATCTGATGTTGCTCATCCATGTCAGCATAAATGATACTGCTAGATTTCTCTCCGAGCATACAAAAAGTGACTTCATGGCTCTGGGACAGAGGGTGAAGCAGATAGGTGTGCAGGTGGTGTTCACTTCAATCCTCCCTGTTGAGGGTAAAGGCCAAGGCAGAAACGTTTGCAGCCTGGAGTTGAATGCATGGCTGCATGGATAGTGTCATTGAGAGCATTTTGGTTTCCTGGACCATGGGATGATTTTCCAAGGGCTGTAGAGCAGAAATGGAATCCACCTATCCAAGAAGGATAAAAGTGTCTTCCACAGCAGGCTGACTAACCTACTGAAGAGGTTGATGGGTGAAGAAAGCCCCCAGGTAAGTGAAAGCCCTCAGGTAAGTAAAACATTAAATACCTCTGTTGAAATGAGTAAAAGGGGCAAGATCTGGAAAGCAGCATACATAAATACCCATAGTATAGGAAATATGATCTCAGATGTTTAAGCGTTAATGGAAGAAGCTGACTTGGATTTAGTGGCGGTTACAGACACATGGCTCACAGACAACCATGACTGGGATATAGTTATAACAGGCTATACTTTATTCAGGAAGGACAGGGTAGGAAGAAGGGGAGGAGGAGTAGTACTATATGTAAAAAATACTATTAAAGCTATAGAATTACAGGGCTTAAAAGGGAGAGAAGAGGCACTGTGGGTTAAACTAGAAAGAGGAAATGGGAAATCCTTTTGCATTGATATGCTATTTAGATCTCCTTCACAGGGAGAAAAAGTGGACAGAGATTTAATAGAAAACATGCAGAGTATTGCCATGAAAGGAGAAATGCTACTGATAGGTGAATTCAATATGCTGGATGCTGATTGACACATCCCTGCTGCGGTGTCATTTAGAAGTAAGGAGATCCTGGATTCTCTACAGGGAGAACTATTCTGGCAACTGGTAACAGAACCCACACGTGAAGGGGCCATACTGGACTTGGTGCTTACCAATGGGGAGATCATATTGTATCCATTGATCACCAGATGTTGTGGTTCAATATTAGGACTAGGGCTGATGAAGTCCATTCAAAAGTGAAGGTCTTATACTTTAGGAAAATTAACTTTTCCAAGATCAGACAATACTTCAAGGAATTGTTACTGCGATGGGAACAGCTGGGAGGTGAAGAAAAAGAGTAGGCAAAACTGAAAGGGGATATTTTAAGGGCAAGAAACCTTTTTTGTTAGAAAGGTGAATAAATCTAAAAGGAAAAGGAAGCCACTATGGTTCTCAAAAAAAGTAGCTGAAAAAGAGGATGGGCTTCATAAAATACAAGAGATCACAGAGAGAGGAAGACAAGCATCGATATTTGTAAAACCTTAGAGAGGCTAGGAAAGTAGTCAGGAAAGCAAAGATACAAAAAAAAAGAATAGATAGCCAATGCAATAAAATAGAGGAACAAGACATTTTTCAGATATGTTAGCGAGAGGAGGAAGTGCGAAAATGGTATTGTCAAATTCAAGTGGAAGGGGAGGAATACGTAGAAGATGATGAGCATTAAACAGAATTGTTTAACAAATATTTTTGTTCAGTGTTCACAGATGAAGGGCCAGAAGCAGGACCTCAGAAAACACCCACAAATTGGAGCAGAAGTGAACAGGATCTTGAACGATTTTCATATGACAGTGTTTGTGAGGAACTAACTAAACTAAAAGTAGATAAAGAGATGGGGCTGGATGGGATACATCCAATAATATTAAAGGAACTTGGGGACATTCTACTGGCTTCACTGGCTGACCTTTCCAATGCTGCTTTAGGGTCGGGAGTGGTCCCAGAGGACTGGAGAAAGGCATATGTGGTCCTTTTACACAATAGTGGAAGTAAGGATGAAGTTGAGAACTATAGGCCGCTTAGTCTGATTTATGTGGTAATTTAATGGAAATGTTGCTAAAACAGAGGATATTGAGGTTTCTGGAGTCCAGTGGATTTCAGGATCCGAGGCAGAATGGGTTTACCACAGGTAGGTCTTGTCAGACAAATCTGATTGATTTCTTTGACAGGGTGACCAGGATGTTGGACTGAAGGAGAGCCCTAGATGTGGTGTACTTGGATTTCAATAAAGCCTTTGACACTGTTCCGCGCAGGCAACTTATAAATAAATTGGGCACCCTAGGGATAGACCCTAGATTGACTGACTGGGTTAAAAACTGTTTGAGTGGGAGGTGACAAAGTGTACAGGTAAATGGAGCTCACTATGAGGAGAAGGATGTTACCAATGGTGTGCCACAGGAATCTCTCCTTGCTCCGATCATTTTTAACATCTTTGTTACTGATATTGCAGAAAGTCTGTTGCATAAGGTTTGCCTCTTTGCAGATGATGCCAAAATCTGCAATAGACACTCAGGAAGAAGTAGATAACATGAGGAGGGATCTAGCTAAGCTTGAAGAATGGTCAAGAATTTGGAAGCTGAGATTTAATGCTAAAAAAAACAGGGTCATGCATTTGGGCTGCAAAAATCCAAAGGAGTGGTACAATGTAGGGGGCGAAGTACTTCTGTCCACAAAAGAAGAGCAGAATCTGGGTGTGATTGTTTCTTATGATTGTAAAGTGGCTAAACAGGTAGAAAAGGCTATGGCAAAAGCCAGAAGGATGTTTGGGTACATAGGGAGCGGAACGACCAGTAGAAAAAAAAAGGAGGTGATACTGCCTCTGTATTAGTCTCTGGTGTAACCTCATTTGGAGTATTGTGGGCAATTCTGGATACCACACCTTCAAAAGGATATAAACAGAATGGAGTCAGTGCAGAGGGTGGCTACTAAAATGGTTAGTGGCCTTCGTTATAAACCATATGGGGACAGACATAATGATCTTAATATGTATACATTAGAGGAAAGGCAGGATAGAGGAGATATGATAGAGACGTTTAAATACCTCCATGGCAGAAATGCACATGAGGAGAGCTTATTTCAATTGAAAGTAAGCTCTGCAACAAAGGGACATAGGATGAGGGTGAAAGTGGATAGACTCAGGAATGATATGTGTGAAATATTTAGTTATGGAAAGAGTGGAAGATGCGTGGAATAGTCTCCTAGTGGAGGAAGTAGAGAAGAGTACAGTATCTGGATTGAAGAAAGGATAGAACACAGAAGATCTCTAAAGGAAAAAAAGGAACTGTAGTATTTGATATGGAAGGGCAGAATAAATTGGCCAAATGGTCTTTTTCTGCTGACATGTTTCTCTGTTTCTCTATATATTCCAGTGCACAAGAAGTTCCCTGAAGGTCACCTGCTGGTAAAAGCCACCCTGGATGTACACCACCTACAATGGTATGTGGGATGAAGCATCCATATGCACTATGTGTCAATCCTAATAAGGATGGTACTTACCAAGAATGTGCTGATGAAACAGTTCTCTCTGGTGGGACCATAGCCATCAGGCTCTATCCATTCTGTTGTGGATGAGAGGAGTTGGCACAAGAAGGAAAGCCTGAGGGTTTACCTCCTGATAGGACTTTTTTTTCTATGTCTTCCCCATTTCTTTAAGTGTTATTTGTCTTTCTTCAGAGCTGCTGACAGAAACTGCAACAGTATCCTTGAGCAGACTTAACACAGAGTGGTCTTTATGAATAGATATGCTCAGAAATTTAGTGGAACCATTACTCTAAACCACCACTAGAGGGTGGCACTGAGTCAGTTGATATGTAAAATGTGAGGATGTTGTTAAGTGCCATACAGTCAGTGTTGACTCATACAGACCCTATGGATAGCTGACCTAAACTATGTTTGATATTCAGTCATGTGGCCAATTGATAGAGTGGCATCCATAGCTGCTGTTATTGTACTGATTCATCGCATTGCTGGACTTCCTCTTTTGCGTCGACCTTCAACCCTGCCAAGCAAGATGACTTTCGTTAATGATCTTTCTCGTTGCATGGTGTATCTAAAGCATAAAAGTTAAATTTTCTCATTAGAGCTTCTAAAGAAAGCTTAAGTATGATCTTCTCTAGTACAGACTGATGTTTTCTTCAGGTAGTCCATGATATACACAGTATTCTTTGCCAGCACCATAATTTGAAGGCATCAATTTTCTTCCTCTTTCTTTTTCACTGTGTAACTTTCGCATCCATATGACATTATTGAAAATACCATGCTTGGACAAGTCATAGTAACATAGGGCCCAATATTCAAAGGCATTTACACAGTTTACAGACCTGCAAATCGTGCAAATGCCACTGAATGGGATATTCAGTGGAACTAACATGGTTAGTGCTGCTGAATACCCCGATTTATGCCACTTCATGCTCTGATGCTAACTGCTTATTATTGGCACATGTTGTGGGCATTACGGGGTGGAGTGGAGGTGGCACTCATTACTAACCGGGCAGCAGCGATATTGCACCACTTCCCGGTTAGCACCCACGGGTAAAAGCTGGTCTATCTTCACCTATGGGAGCTAACTGGGCAGTGGCTCAATATTACCACTGCCCGTTTAGCTTCTGAGGGCTTGAGGGCTGTGCGGCGACCCTGGATATTCAATGCTGGGGCTGCATATCACCCTGGCATTGAATATCCGGGGTTAAAGTTCGGCTGTGATGGCTATGCACCATAGTAGCGCATAGCCATCCAAAAAGAATATCGGGCCCATAGTATATGATCGCAGATACTGTAAAGACCAGCATGGTCCATCTAGTCTGCCAAGTAAGGTGGCTAGAGAGGTTGTAACTGCAGTTCCGTGTAGGTCCCCCCCCCCCCCCATGCCTGTGTTTAGAGTTTTACCTGCTGCTCCGTGCAGGTCAGCCCCGCACTTGAGATTCTTGCCTAGGTCCTTCATAATCATTCTGCCAAGACTAATGCATTGTCGGATTTCTTGACTGCTTGTCATTTCCTTATTGATTATTGATTCAAACAGATTAAAGTTATCTACTGTTTATATTTCTTCTCCATTTTGCCAGTTATCAGGATGTTTGTCTTCTTCATCATGTTAAGGTGCAGGTCCATTTTAAGTCTATGCTTCTTGATCTTGATGAGCAGATGTTTCAGATCTTCACTTTCAGGCAGTAACATGGTATCGTCAGCATAGCAAAAGTTGTTGATGGGTTTTCCACCAATCTTCATGCTTCAGTTGTCTTCATACCATTCTGTTTCTCTGAAGATTTGTTCTGCATAGAAATGAAATAGGTCTGGGGAAGGAATGCAGCCTTTTTGTACACCTCTGTTAATTTTAAACTATTCTGATTTTCTTTGTTCTGTTTGAATTGTTGCTTCTTGCTCAATGTAAAGGTTTTGTATGAGAACTATCCAGTGTTCTGGTATCCCTATGTGCCTTAACATGACCCAGAGTTTTTCATGATTTACATAATCAAAGACCTTGCTGTAGTCAATAAAGCATATCTAGATATCTTTTTGTTAATCTTTTGTTTTTTCAAGGATCCATTTTACATCCATGATGATTCCGTATCTCTTGTTTCTCACTTTTCCCTGAACCCCACTTGCACTTCAGGCAGTTCTCTTTCTAGGACTACAAGGTGTACGCAACACTGTGCACGGATATGTAAGAGGTGGTCCCTGCTCATTAGAACTTACAGTCTAGTCAAGACAACACAACAGCTGGGGACTAGAATATGTCTAGAGGCATGGTAAGGAAACACATAGGAACTAAGGGGATTAGGACACAAAAGCAGCCTCGAAAAGGTGAGTTTTTAGCCTAGATCTGAAAAGGGCCAGAGATGAAGCCTTATGTACTGAGTCAGGTAGTTTGTTCCAGGCATAAGGAGCAGCAAGTTGAAAAGACCAAAGTCTGGAGTTGGCAGTGACAAAGAAGGACACAGATAGAAGTGATCTGCCAGAAGAGTGGCATTCCTGAGGAGGGGTATAGGAAAAGATAAGAGAGGAAAGGTAGTGAGGAGCAGCAGAGTGAGTGCAGTTAGCAGTCAGTAGGAAAAGTTTGAACTGGATATGGACATGGATAGAGAGCCAATTACGCTACTTGAGAATAGGGGTGATATGAGCATAGTGAGACTGGCAGAAGATTAGCCATGCAGCTGAATTTTGAACAGATTGAAGGGGAGAGAAATGATTCAGAGGGAGACCAGCAAGGAGGAGGTTGCAATAGTCTAGATGGGAGGTGACTAAACAGTGAATAAGGGTCTTAGTAATGTGTTCAGAAAGGAAGGGGTAAATTTTGCTGATGTTATAGAGAGAGAAACAACAGGTTTCAACTATCCATTGGATGTGTGTGGAGAAAGAGAAGGAGGAGTCAAAATGACCCCAAGCTTGTGAGTCAAGGAAACAGGAAAGAGTAGAGTGTTATCCACAGAATGTGCTTTTAATTGATGCCCCTGGTGCCCAACTCCTTCTCTGTTCCACTAATACAAGGATTGTAAACCACTTAGATGTTCTGTACTTCAGTGGTATAAAAATATGGTTGTAATAGCCACTAAATGATCTTGAATAGAATCTTCCTGGTGTGTAAGATCAAAGCGATCATGCAATAACTTCCACAGTCAGTCAGATCATCTTTCTTTAGTATTGGCATGAACACAGATTTGTTCCAGTCAGTTGGCTATTATATTGTTTTCCAAATTTCATGGTAGAGTCTTGGAAGTATTTTAACAGCTGCATCTGATTGCTGTAATACTTCAAAGGGAATGCCATCAATGCCCGGTGCTTTGTTCTTTAATAATGCTTTCAATGCTGCTTCAATTTCTTCTTTCATCACCAATGGTTCCTAATCATAAGGTACAGGCTGAAACAGCTGTTAATTCACTTGATCTTTATGGTATAATGACTTTGTGCATTCTTTCCACCTTTCCTTGATCTTCTTAGCATCATTCAACATGGAACCTTGAGCATCTTTTAGCATTCCATTTTGAGGATGGAATTTTCTCTTTAACTCTCATAGCTCTGGGAAAGCTGATCTTGTTTTTTCTCTGATAGTTTCTGTAAAGGGTCAACTTTCTTTTGAAATAAGGTTTTCAGTTTCTGATTCTATTTCCTTGCATGCAACATTATAGTACTTCACTTTGGCTTGTCTTGCTGCACATTGAAAAGCTCTGTTAAGTTTCATGATTACCTCTCTTCCTCTGGCTTTAGCTTCTCTGCATTTCTGAGCAATTTTCAGAGTCCTGTAAGCAAGAGCCTATATCTTCATTTCTACCAAGGAGTTTGAGGATCAGACGTGGCTGTGGTTGCTCAAGGGGGAACTGCACAACCTGGGATGCTGCCTCTTAGATAATTAGAAAGGTCATTTGCAGTAAACTATTACATCATCCAAGCCAGTCAGGTTTGACCAAGCTAAAAGCTAATCTAAGAGTAAAACAGATAAAAGAGCCACAGGGATCTGGACTGGAAAGACCAAACAGCAGAATCCTGACCCAGAAGTATCCAAGATCCAGCTGCCTGGAGAGCTAGAAGATAAAGCAAGCCCAAAGTAGTGAGAAGGACCCACCACCCAGGTGTAGCACACCTGAGAAGACCCAGTGCTGAGGCAGAAGGGACCTGACTCCAGGTGCCTCCTTTACCTGCTAGTCCAAGGGTATGCTTTAACTATTTTTATCACCTGTTCTGTTACATGCACTTTGGATGGAGGATGGCAAGTACTTCCTCTACTTGTGTAACTATCCAGGAGATACACTTCTCTATATATTAAAGGACACTGAAGGAAGTGTTTGATTGTCCAGAGCCATGACTAAGTATACTATTAGAGACATTTACCAAGGTTAATCCAGATCCTGGTTGAGCATCACAAATTTTCATTGAATTTTTAGCACAAGAACATGGCAAAATAAAAATCTTTAGAGTAAATCTCTACAGCATGAGTCAATAGATTCACATAGCAAAAAGTCCTGTTAGCATTTTGTATAGAACTCCAGACCAGAAAACCTTTAGGGCAATCAGGAAACAGGAAGGAAGATCATTAGCAATACAGTAGGCTGGCTAGAGTCAGTCCCCATGGAGACATGATAGCTGTTCTGCAAAATGCCTGCTTTCCAGCCCAAGGTTTACCAGTTTGAGGCCAGCCTGGGCTGTGAGGAAAACCAAATATTGGATTTTGTATTGCCATGCTTTAGATTAAAATGATATGAAGTGAAATTTGTTGATATTTCCCATTTTTTTTCAAATGAATACACATCCCTAGTCTTTCATGAGAGACTTCATCAAATACCATCTGAAAATCCAAATATATTATATCAATACGCTCACCATTATCTACTTGTTCTCCAGAAAATCTAATAAATTGGGAAGGCAAGATTTATTTTGCTGAACCCATGCAAATTCATTTCCATTAAGCTCTTTCTATCTATATGGTAAGAAATTTTGTTTTCTAGTAGAGTTTCAACCATTTTGCCTACCACTGATGTCAGACTCACCAGTCTTTAGTTTCCCAGATCCCCTCTGCAGCCCTTTCTAAAATTTGGTGTTACACTGGCCACCCTCCACACCTCAAATATTGTGGACATTTTAAATGATAGGCTACAGATTAACAATTTCATATTTGAGATCTTTCAGGGCTGGGGTGAATACCATCTGAGCCTGGTGATTTGTTGCTCTTTAGTTTGTCAATTTGATCTATAACATCTGCTGGACTTAATGTGCTATAGTTGCTTTGAAACATCACAAAGTAGGTTTCCAGTGTGCATATGACACAAAGAAATCATTGAGGCTTTCTGCTATGAACGTGTTCTCCCTGATCACTCCTTTTATCCCTTGGCTGTCCAGTGATTCAGCTGACTCCCTAACAAGCTTTTTATTTCAGATGTATGTGAAAAGCTTTTAATATTAGCTCTTGCCTCCATTGTTGTCTTCTCTTGGCCTGTTTTATCTACCTTGCCAGTGCTATCTCTATTTACTTCATTAGGGTCTGCGTTCCATTTTCTGAAAAGTGTCCTTTTGGCTTTCTCTGCCTTTCCACCTTACCATCAAACCATGTTGGCTGGCGAAAGGAACTATTTGCAGGCAGCCGCAAGTCATCAGAGCGGAAGGCTGTGGGTAGGATGGCCCTGACACCCTCGGGGGCCTTCTTGCATCTACTTTATAGCACCAAGTCCATCTTGCATGGGTGAGCACACGCGGGTGGCGCGCATCAAAGGAGCGTGATACAAGGGGCATTTCAGGCCCCTTGGCAGCCCCTTGGAGCACCGTAGGAGCACCTGAAATAATTGTTCGTGTTTATCCATGGGGAAGCGAAAGAAGAAGGTAACAACAACAGCAGCACTGACTCCTGTGGTGAGTGGCCCTATGGATAGACATTTGTTACCTCTGTCAGGGGCTGATATACACTCAGCTGCAGTTTCCCCTTTAGAGTTATCTGGGGAGGGTGGCTTCCTTAAGCTCCGTGGATCGTACTCCGCCCCCTCCTCCTATGGGTTCCACTTCTGTGAATTCCGCCGGTGGTTTTCCGTTGGAACAGAGTGCTTCAGTCCCTGTGATGAGATCTCTTATATCAGTATCTTGGACTCCCCCTCTGGCTGAGGTTACAGAGATCTTAGATTCACAGGTCTCCTTGGCTAATGTCTGGAGGGTGGTGACACGGACTTTAGTTTCCACGGTGACCCACCTCTGTTCTTTCACCCAAGATGTGGTGGCAGGGCTGGTTCAGGTGGAAAAGCAGGTGGATTTGCTTAGAATTCAAGTACCTAAATGTGAATCACTGTGTCAGTCTTTGCAGGCAGGTCAGATAGCTGTAGTGAAGGATAATATGTTGCTTAATCGTAAATTAGAAATGTATGAGAATGTTGCTAAATCTAAGAATATTAGGTTTTTGAACTTTCCAATGTGCCATTTGTTATCTTCAGAGATTTTATTACTGAAATATTTTCGTGAGATATTAAAATCGCCTAATGCTGATATTATTTCCCTTTCTAAGATGTATTACCTCTCTGGTCGGGGTACTTCTGATGGGTGGTCTGCTGCTGGTGCTCAGCAACAGTTATCTCCAGGGCTTGATTTAACCGAGTTTCTGGAGGACACCCAGGATAACATCCCTTCCAGAGCTACATTACTTGTGACTTTTGTTTCAGATTGTGATAAAATCTCTGTATTTAAGGAATATTTCAAGAATAGAAATGTTTCTTTTTGTGGGGCCCCTGTTCAGCTGTTTCCAGACGTGTCAAGAGCTATGCAGGCACAGAGGAAAGCCCTTTTGGCTTTAAGATCTTGTGCCTTGGCTCTTGGCGCTTCGTTCTTTGTGAAATATCCTTGTAAAGGTTTGTTGTCTTTTCAGGGGGTTAGATATGTTTTTTTCAACCTGCTTCAGTGAGAGAAATTTCTGTCTAGTAAGGAGGATTCATGAGGTTTAGAGGGTGGATGAAAAGGTTTTTGGCTGTAAATATGGAGTTTAGTCTCCTTGTGATTTCTTAATTTCAATATTTTCTTTATTAGATTTGTTTCTCTTCTTTTGTGGACTATATTGTTTCGTTTTCTTTTTCCTTATAAAGTGAATGATTTAGTTTTTTTTAGTTTTTTGCTTGGTTGCTTATAATTGGAAACATTATGGAAAATCAATAAAAAGGTATACTTAAATAAATAAACCCATGATGGCTGGGGGGGGTTTTATTTCCGTTTTTGACATTTTTTAATGTATTTAATATATTTTATCTGGGTTTCCAAAATAGTCTTTTTAAAAAATATCCATGTCTCATGTAACCTTTTACTCTAGTAATTGGGTTTTTTTTTAATTTGTTTTTACTAACGTTCCTATTTATAAAAGTTTCTTTTTCTTTTTTTAATTAGGTGTTACCGCTGTACTTTTTATAGTGTCTTCCTTCCAGTGATGACAAATTTTGTCCTATCCCCATCACTTCTTCCCCTAGGTCTTGTGTACATAAGAACTAAATTAAAAGTAGTTTCCCCTTCAGTCAGTTCCTGCTCCAAGAAACAGTCATTTATGGCATCTAGAAACTTTACCTCCCTAGTATATCCTGATGAGATATTTACCCGATCAGTATTGGGGCAATTGAAAACTCCCATTGTTATTATGTTACCAAATTTGTCAGCCTCTGTAATTTCTGTTAGAATTTCACCAACTGTGTGTTCATCCTGTCTAAGTAGATGGTAGCCAGGAGCAGCTCTATCATGAGGCAGAGTGTGGTGGTCGCCGCAGGTGGCAACGTTTTTTGGGGAGGAGCAAAAAATGCCCCCAAAACAACTCTGCTGTGGCCACCTCACTCTGCCTTTGACCTGCTACTGCCGCTTCTCCTGGGTCTGTGTCAGCGGCATCAATCCCCCCCCCCCCGCCCCTGACAACAAGCAGCAGCTGAAAAGAAAATTGCAAGCAAAAGCACAGAGTCTTCCCAACTCCAGCACCTTTGTAAGGCTACATAAAAACATACGATATGCCATACTGGGTCAGACCAAGGTCCATCAAGCCCAGTATCCTTTTTCTAACAGTGGCCAATCTAGTTCACAAGTACCTAGCTCTGATGGTCCTGCCCTTTTCTGACACATATCATGTCAGAGAGGGGCAATATCAGCAAGACTTAGAAGAATGCCCATACTTTTGCATACATGCTTTTTAAAGCTGCTGCTTGTCATGGGGGGTGGGGATTGATGCTGCTGCCACAGACCCTGGAGAAGTGTTGGTGGTGACATCAATCCCGTCAACCCGGCAGTCCAGCTCCACTCTAATGCTTGGTCCCGCCTTCCTCTGTGACGGCGATTGCCAAGTGCCTGCCATTCCCGTCAACCCGGCAGTCCAGCTCCACTCTAATGCTTGGTCCCGCCTTCCTCTGTGACGGCGATTGCCAAGTGCCTGCCATTCCCGTCAACCCGGCAGTCCAACTCCACTCTCCTGCTTGGTCCCGCCTTCCTCTGTGACGGCGATTGCCAAGTGCCTGCCATTCCCGTCAACCCGGCAGTCCAGCTCCACTCTCCTGCTTGGTCCCGCCTTCCTCTGTGACGCAGCCGCGTTCCCGCAGCTGCAATTGCCAAGGTATCCTGAGCTGCAACTATAAATTCACAGCGCCTGCCGTATTAGTCCTCTTCCTGCTCCCTCTGATGTTGTTAATGTTACTGCTGTTACCTCTGTGCCTTTCGTTTCTCCCCAGTGCCTGCCATTCCCGTCAACCCGGCAGTCCAGCTCCACTCTCCTGCTTGGTCCCGCCTTCCTCTGTGACGCAGCCGCGTTCCCGCGGCTGCGATTGCCAAGGTATCCTGAGCTGCAACTATAAATTCACAGCGCCTGCGGTGCTCGTCGCCGCAGCGCACGACTTGGGCACACACCGAAGGAGCGCACCTAAGGAGCACGACGTGCTCCTTAGGGGCGCTCCTTGGGGCCGCTCCGGCCGCAAGGGCCCTAATTCTGATTGTGTATGGCATGCTTATTTTCTTTCAGCTCTCGTTCTTCTCGCTGCAAGCGGACCCGGAATCACTGCATCACCACCTCTCCGAATTCCCTGCACTCCTCTTCAGCCTCACCAGGTACCATCCCTCTTGTTCTCAGTGTCCCCTGCTGCCTTTCCTACTCTCCCTTCTATGTCTCACATACCAGTTCACTGGGGTCGCCGCCCAACTGCCGTCTCCCGCTGGCGTTCTCGCTCCCTTTCCAATCTTCTTCTTTGTTTCCCCTCCTGCTCTGCCTCTTCGTCTTCCGTAGCCTCTACCTACTCTCCCTCCCAACCTTCGGCTCTCTCCATCGCCCCTCAGTCTGCCCTTAAGATTGGTCTCATTAACTGCCGCTCTCTTAGGTCTAAGTCCCTCCTCATCCAGGATCTGATCTCCCAGGCCTCTTTTGATTTGACTCTCCTCACTGAGACCTGGTTGAAGGAAGGAGAGGACGGTCTTCTTGCCCGCTGCCTTCCAGCAGGGTTTTCAGCTGCTTCTGTCTCCCGTACAGGTCGCTCAGGCAGTGGCGTGGCCGCTATCCTCACCCCCTCTCTTTCTTTCACCCAGATTTTCTCTCCCTCACTGTCCTACCCCGAGGCCCTTCTCCTCCGCCTCCACACCACACCCCCTACTCATGTTCTCCTTATTTATGCACCCCCTGCCCTTCGGTCTGACCTTTGGGATTCTCTTCTCCGCTCCCTTTCTGACCTTTCTCTGCTCTTTCTCCATCTCCTCATCGCTGGCGACTTCAACCTCCATCTTGACTCCCCCTCCTCTGCTAGAGAGCATGCATTCCTTTCCCTCTTACATGACCTGTCTCTTCTACAGCACGTCTCTTTCCCTACTCATTCCGCTGGCCATACTCTCGACCTTCTCCTGACTCTCTCCTCCTCTACGCTCTCCCTATCCAACCTATCCTCCCTCTCCCTTCCGTGGTCAGATCACCTTTGCATCTCAGTCTCTTGCTCTCACCTGGTGCCTTCATCCCCCTCTGTAGCAGCTCCCTCCTCTCCGCGCCTCTCTCGCACTATCTCCCCATCACTGGCTCAGCAACTTCCCCCAGTTGCAGATCTATTCCCCTCTGATTTTGCCTCTCTATCTCCCACTTCTCAAGCCTCCACCTGGTTCTCCTCTCTCTCAACCGCTCTAGATCGCATCGCTCCCCTCCGTCCACGCCCCCCTCCTCGTCGCCCATCACATCCCTGGTATCACTCCGGTATCCTCTTACTTCGCTCACAACTCCGCAGAGCCGAAAGGCAATGGCGTAAGTCCCCCTCTCCGGCCACCTTGTCCCTCTTCAAAGCCCAGCACTCCCATTACCGCTCCCAGGTTCATCTTGCCAAGTCTTCCTTCTTTTCCAATGCCATTGCTAATGCTCCCAACCAGACCCGTCACCTCTACTCCACCCTTAAGTTTCTAACCTCCCTACACCCCTCTGCCCCTTCCGCACCTACCCATCCTATTCCCGCTCCTCCTCTTCTTGCCTCTGCTTTCAGTAACAAAATCTCCTCCTTAAGAGCCTCACTGCCATCTCACCCTCCACCTATTCCCTCCCCTCCCCCAGTCGCCTCCCCCCCCCTGTCGCCCACTTATCCCATACATGGTCTTCCTTTTCTTTGACCACTGCTGCCGAGCTCCACCATCTCATCTCCACATCCAACAAAACTTTCTGCTCCCTTGACCCCGTCCCTTCCTCTTGGTTGCTGACTCCCTCTCAATCTTTCCTTCCCTACATTCAAACTATCCTTAACAGCAGTCTCTCCACTGGAACTTTTCCCTCCACTTGGAAGCACGCTCTTATCCGCCCTCTCCTCAAGAAACCTTCCCTTGACCCTCTCGACCCAAACAACTATCGCCCAGTCTCCAACCTTCCCTTTTTGTCCAAACTTCTTGAGAAGGTTGTTTTTGCCCAGCTATCGCATCATCTTGACTCCACCAATTTCCTTCACCCCCGCCAATCCGGTTTCCGTCCTGGGCACAGTGTCGAGACTATTCTTCTTGCTTTCACCAATGCCCTTCACGTAGCCCACGACCATGGGGAAATCTCGGTGGCGGTTGCCCTTGATCTTTCTGCTGCATTTGACCTTGTAGATTACTCCCTCCTCCTCTCCCGACTACACGATGCTGGCCTTTGTAGCACTGTCTTTCGGTGGTTTCACTCCTTTCTCTCCTCTCGCTCTGGTACAGTTCTCTCTTCCTCCCCCTCTTGCCCCTCCTCTGACTCATTTCCCCTCCCTTGCGGGGTCCCCCAAGGCTCTGTGCTGGCTCCACTCCTCTTTAATCTCTTCCTAACCCCCCTCACTCTTCTCATTCAACAATTCGGTATCACAGCTTTTTACTACGCAGCTGACATCCTTCTTCTATATCACACCTCCCCGGTCTGCCCCGACCTTGCTCCCCTCAATTCCTGCCTAGCTGCTATTTCTGATTGGATGACCAATAACTGTCTGCATCTCAATCTCTCAAAGACCACAGCTATCTGGTTCCCGCACAGTCATCAGCCCCCCTCCATTGCCCCCTCTTTCCCTGCCACTCCTATTTCTATGGTTTCCACTTTTCGATATCTTGGGGTACTCTTCGACTCTGATCTTTCTTTCTCTGCCCATGTTTCCCACATCTCCAAAACCTCCTTCTTCTATCTCAGGCAAATCCGTGCCGTCCGCCCATTCCTCTCTCCCTCTGCTCTTGCTACCTTGCTGTTAACTCTGGTTATCTCCCGTATTGACTTCGCTAACTCCATTCTCTCTGGCCTCTCTAAGCTCCAACTCTCACGTCTTCAACGAATCCAAAAAACCACTGCCCGTCTCGTGTCCTCCTCCTCCCCCAGAGACCATGTCACACCCCTCCTCTACCATCTCCATTGGCTTCCCATTTCCTTTCGAATCCAGTTCAAACTTCTCACTCTCGTTCACAAGGCTCTTCATACCTCCACACCACAATACCTGGCTGATCTTATTCACTTCCACACTCCCCGGCACACCCCCCGCTCCTTCCACCTCAACCGCCTCACTCTACCCACCCCCCCTCACTTGCTCACTTTCAATCCACCCGCTCCTCAGCCTTCTTTTTCATAGGTCCTGCTCTTTGGAACTCCCTTCTCTCTACCCTCCGACTGGAGCCTCATCACCCTACCTTTAAGCACACCCTAAAAACGCACCTCTTCTCCCTTGCCTTCAACCCCCCTTCCCTCTAGCCTCTACCTTTTTCCCTATACTGACCCTCCTCTTTCATTCTTTGTCTTTCTATCCTCTATTAAGTTGTAACTTTCTTTTCCTTTTCCGGCCATGTGCCTACTGTAATGAAGATTTATTTTATTGTAAACCGCTCTGTTTATCCCTGAAGGGCGGTCAATCAAGCCAATAAACATAAACATAATCCCCCCACTGATGACAAGCAACAACTTTAAAAAAATGCAAGCAAAAGCGCAGGTTCTTCCTGACTCCAGGATGCTTGTAAGGCTTTAAGGGTCCCACCCCCTTCTGATGCATACTCACATCAGAGGGGGGTGGTACTGGAAAAGACTTTGGGGTATGTTTACTAAACTGCATTAGTGCAATTCGCGTTAGGAGCCGCGGTAGTGACAGAAACCCCAAATAAGGACATGGGCGGTACATCATCACCACTAACGCGCGTTCAAAAAATTAACGAGCGTTACCGGGCGCCGTGGCGCGTTACTGCGCATTAATCGTAAGAAGACGTACAGACACAAAGCACTGAAACAGTGCTGTAGCACAATGGTTATGGTACTGACTGCTGTTACAGGCAGCATGGGTTCGAGTCCCCAGTATGCCTAATGCAGAAGGCTGTCCCAGGCATCACCCTGTACATTACAGAGGGAATGAGGAGGCATGTTTTTCGTTACGTTGAGTATTGGTGTCAGAAACACACCCTCGGAGTGTGCCTAGCCACATACGTTGGTGTGTGCGAGGTTGCGTGCGTTGGTACGTGCGTAGCCCCGTGCGTAGCTGCGCGCATACAATCGTGCGTGGGTACGTGTGTTTTTACGTGCGTGGGTACGTGTGTTTTTACCAGTGTGGGCATCTTATATTACAGACTCTGTAGGGTGTCTTGCACCTATGCATTATGCTAACAGATGTACGTGTGATGGCCTATGGTTTATCAGAGCCTGTGAGCAGGTGCTGGAGTTTCACAGGGTTGGATTGTGCCAGTCACACCCATGATGCACTGCACATGCAAATCAGCTGCCACAGATACAGACCATGGGGAATGCACCCCCACAGCACCTCGGCCTGGTAGGGGGAACTGACCATGTGCACCCCCACAGCACCTCGGCCTGATAGGGGGTACTGACCGTGTGTTGTACTGGCACAGAGTAGCTACACACCGTCACATTGTGTGGGTACTGTGCTAACCCTGAGGGTGCAGTGAGGCGCCCAGCACTAGGTCCACAGCACCGTCCATGGCTGAAAGAGGCCATGGCACAGGTCCAAAGCAGTGTTACTGTGTGAGATAGGTAGTTTCTGCAGGAACACCTTGGACATCTCTGTCTGCTTCAGTCAGGTGTAGCCCCCATGCACCACCACCCCCCGTCCCCCAGGGCTGAGGGTGGCAAACAGGGTCTCCCATCAAAAGATCCACAGTCTACCTCCCTGCAAAGGTGGCAGTAGAGGGGAACATTAACCCTAGTCCTGCTGAGAAACAGACACCCCACAGGGCAGTCAATGCAGCTCTGTACACAGCAATAACACAATAGCAAACAGACATTAGGCCTGGATATGGTATGCTGCATCCCACCACTATCTGATATTCCCCTGGTGTAAGCCATCAGCCACTGCACCCTGCAAGCCACTCCATCACAACACCTACCAGCTGCAAACAGTCTGCTAGTACCCAGTGGAGATGCCTGCACCCAGAACTGGGATGTCAGCATACACAGCAAGAGTGCCTAGCCATGCTGTGGTCACTGCACAGTCAGGGTGAGAGTGATCTCTTAGCAGGATATACTGAGGTCACCCTGTCTGTGTAGGTGGTGGCCGGGCACTACAATGTGCCTGTCACTGCCCTATGCCCTGTGCAGATGCACCCTGGCCAGGCCACCCTGTCCAGCCTATACCCATAGTACCTTGCTCCTCATTATGCACATTAGCAGCCCAATACTGGCAACATTGCTGGCAGTGTGGACTGTGGAAGGTGTTTGCAGCCACCACACACTGGATAGACAGACAGCCACCCCCACACCTATGCCAGCATTGTGCTACTATAGAGGTGGTCAGCAGCCATACCTACCACACCAGTCATGGGCATAGTACAGGCATGGATATGGTACACAAGGCTGTTGGGGGGTCACTCCCCAGGGTGGTGAACACTGTCAGAGACCAGACCTGCAGCACACACCGCAGACATCAGAATGATTGTTATGGTGGAGCTCAATGAGCAAAATGTGCTTAACGTAGGAATTGATATCTGCCAGTTATCATAGGAAACATTTGATAGCTCTGTACCATATACCCAGGTGTAGGGTGGCATTGCTAAGGTATGCAACTGCTAGTATTGGGAGATACAGGCAGGGTCCAATGTCTTGCCTCTCCAGGAGGCATTGTCCAATGGGGCCTGTGGGTGGGTGTGTGGCCATGTTGGCTGCTGCTTTACGGCAGAGTTCCCCAACTCCAGTCCTGGTGTTCCAAACACTGTTCGGGTTTTCATGCTGTCCCTCATAAATATGCATGAGCTACATCTGCATACCATGGGGGTGGTACATAGCTATGCAGCACAGGCATCTTTATTAGAGGCAGCATGAAGCTGGAATGGTGTGGGGCCCCCCAGGACTGCATTTGCGGGACTCTGCTTTAGGTAATGTGCCTGTTTCTGGTGTCTGTGTTTGGTGTGGTAAAATATAGGCCATGCGTATGTTCTCTGCAATAAAGGAGTGTCTTTACTATCACTGTTTAGTGGTGGGTAAAACTATGGGGACAGGGTTGGCAGGAGCTCCAGCTGGGATTTGAACCTGTGACCCTCTGGTCTTACAGGCACTGGCTGTGTCTGTTGCACCACACTGTGGCCACAGAGACAGTGCAGTCCCTGGAGTTAGTTAAACCGGCCTGACGAGTCAGAAACCCTGCTCTGCAACAGGTTTACTGTGGCCTCATTTACCTTGTATGCAGACAAAGGTCCACATAAACCTCAGAAAAGACCTCAAAAAAGGGGCACACACCCATAACCAAGCTGGGCAACAATGATATCATTGGGCAACATTACACAACACTCCCAGGACAGCTCCATTACAATGAAATGATCTTTGAAAGGGTCTGCGGAGCGTAGACCCTTCCACGCATCATTTCTTTTTTATTTGGTGCTTTCCAGGGAGTGTTGTTCCTTGTTTCCCATTGCTATCACTGTTGCCCAGCTGAATTATGCTTTTTAAAATGTTTCTTGTGGTCATTTTTAACGTTTTATGTGAAATTTTGTTCTGTGCACATGTATCACACTGCTCACGTTTTGTGGGTTTCCCCGGTTTTTCTGTACATTGCTGACGGAAATGGTTTCTCTTCCCTTTAAATGCCTTTAACGACAGGTTTTCATTCGCGTTGGAATTGAGCTCAGGAATTCAGTGCGTTAGTGTGAGGGGAGCCTCTCCCCGCCCACTCTCCGCCCATTGACCCCTTCTCTCCGCCCACTCTCCACCTTCTGCGCTGTTTTAACGCGCCGCGGGACTTTACGATCGTTAACTATGCTTAACGTGCGTAGTATTACGTTAACGGTCGTTAGCGCGTCGGTACACGCGTTATATGGCACTTACGGTCGTTAGCGTCGTACAACGCGCGTTAGCCACGTTTATCGCACTTCAGTAAACATACCCCTTTATTTATTTTTATTTGAAACATTTTTCTATACCACCCCTTCCAGAGATCAGGGGCGGTTTACATGGAACAAGTTTTTACATAGAACAGGTAAACAATTTAACAGTAATAACACAAGTATTTATTTATTTATTTATTTATTGCTTTTATATACCACACTCTTTAAATCAGTGTGGTTTACAGGTAACATCTATGCATCTCAGGATGTTTGTTATGCACTTACAGTGAACGGGAGATGCAACTTGGATTTCAAACTGGGGGAACTATTTACAGTATCTACAACTATGTACATTATAGCTATGAATTGTCTTGTGGTTTATCATTGTTTAGCTGGGTAAAAGGTGGCTAAGGTTGGGCTGTGAGTAGTGTAGGAGAAAGAGGTGGTGTTTTAGCGCTTTTCTGAATTGAGCAATATTGGTAATTGCTCGAATGGAGGTTGGGAGCGCATTCCAGCAGATGGGAGCATAAAACTTAAAAGCTCTGCTCTTCGTTGCTTGGGTGCATTTAGTTATTTCGTTGGGGGTCTGAAGGGTATTGATGGCGAATTTATTTATTTATTTCAACTTCTTATATACCGCACTCTTTGACACTCGAATGACCTCCTTGCTCTGTTTGCTGGGGTAGGGTGGAGCAGATCCGTTAGGGAGGAGGAGGACATGTTGTTGATAGCCTTAAAAGTCATCAGGAGTACTTTATATGTGGGCCGACAGTAGATTGGTAGCCAGTACAAGTCCTTTAGAATCGGGGTGATATGGTCTCCTTTGGAGGCTCCGTGTAGGAAGCGTGCCACGGTATTCGTTACTAGTTGTAATGGGCTTAATGTGTTCTTGGGTAGGCCATGAAGGATCACATTGGCATAGTCAAAGTGGGGGGTCACAAGGGCCTGAAAGACTGTCCTGAAGTCGTCTGGTTGCAATAGGGGTCGGAGATGTCTCAGTGTTCGTATTTTATGGTGGATCTGCCTGATGATGTTGCTGATGTGCGTTTTGAACTTGAGCTGCAGGTCTAATGTGACGCCGAGGTAGCGGATAGTGGGTTTGCTTGTGAGCTCAGCGTCTCTTGTCTTTAGTGCCGGTGGAGGGGAGAAAGATTGACTTCTTGTAATGAAGAGTACGTCTGTTTTGCTGAAGTTTATCTTGAGGCCCTGCGTGGAACCAGTCCATTACAGCCTCAAAGCATTTTATTAGTGGGGAGAAATCCGGATTGTCAATCGAGAATGGGATGAAGAGTAGTACATCATCGGCATAGATCAGACATGAGATGTTGAAGGAGCGGATTACTTCACATATGGGTTGCATGTATATGTTGAATAAAAGGTCCGAGAGTGAGGAGCTTTGAGGTACACCATGTTTTTGTTGGAAAGGTTCAGAGGTTGCAGTACCTGTACGAACCTGCTGCCATCTGTCGGTTAGATACGATTTGCACCAGCTCAATGCTGAGCTGCTGATTCCCTTATCTTGAAGCCGTATCAGGAGTTGATCATGGTTTACGGAGTCAAACGTGGCGGCGATGTCCAGGAAAATCAATGCAAATCCTTGTTTGATGTTGTCGGTTGTGATCAGTGTGTTGATTAGTGTGGTAAGGAGAGTTTCCATGCCGTGTGATTCTCGAAAGCCATGTTGGGATGGGTCCAGCGGAGCAGTGGAGTCAATGTGGTCCTGTATTTAGTGCTAAATGACATTCTCGATTAGCTTTGCTAGCAGTGGGATGCTTGATATTGGTCGATATGATTCGACCTTCTGGGGATTTAGTTTGGTGTTCTTCAGAAGGGGCCGGATTGATGTCTGCTTGAGGCATGATGGGAAAATACCTGTGGAGAAGGATAAGTCCATGAAATTGCATAGTATAGGGCTGATTTCCTTACGTAGCGCTCTTATCCAAAATGCTGGACAAGGGTCGTTTGGGGCAGTGGTGGCATTGATGATAGTGATGATGTCCTCAATTTCTGTAGCTGTTGGTGTCATGATAGTGGTAAGTGGCTTAAGTTGTGCTAGGTTGCTGCTGGGGCTGGACAGCATGGCTTTGCTGACGTTATTGGTTTTGGCCAGTAAGTAATCTGCATAGTCCTGTGGGTGAATCATGGTCAGTTGGGGGGGGGAGAGAGTTCCCTCGTTAGGGTTTTTACTATATTGAAAAGCTCGTGGGGTTTGTTCAGGGCACGGTTCAGGAGTTTGGAGTGATGTTCTCTCATTGTCGCTGATATTGAATCCCGATGTTTCTTAAGGTGGGAGGTGTATGCTGTCAGGTCTGTTTGGGAACGTGTATGTCGCCATTTTCTTTCTAGTTTCCTTAGCAGAAGTAGTGAGCTTCTTAGTTTGGTGGTGTACCAATGTGCAGGTTTTCTACTTCCTTGGCGCTTGCCTGGGGCGAGTGGTTTGGTTTGGGCAGGTTTGCAGGCAAAGGAGCTCAGGCTGTTGTTCCAAGAGGCCATCATCTCTTCGAGGTTCGGAGGTGCAGATATGATGTTAGGTAGGACCTCCTTTATGATTGTCTCTTTGTCAAAGGATCTGAAGTGTCCTGTGGGTGTTGCTGGTTTTTCAGTTAATCTCTTTGTTTGTTCACTATCCTGCTGAAGAAGTATTTGGAATTGGATTAGGTTGTGATCCAACCATGGGGCGGGTGAGATAACTATGTCGTAATTGTATTTTGAGTTCCCATCTGGTTGAGGGTTGAAGATGAGGTCTAGTTTGTTCCCTTTTCGATGGGTGGGGGCATCAATTATTTGTTCGTATCCTAGGCTGTTGAATGCTTCAAGGAAGGCGTTGGCATGACTGTCTTGCAGGGCTGGCAGGTTAAAATCTCAGTACCCAGTTTGGCTTACGTGTGTTTTTGGGTTTGGAAGCTAGGTCAGGTATAGTTGTGAGGTCTTCAGGGGACGCAGTTGGGGATCTATAGATAAGGTTAATAGTACTATGGTTGTTGGATATGGTGATTACATCAAGATGAGCTGAGCTATTAGAGATGATCGTTTGATATTGGAGATCCGCTTTTGCAAGAATGAGAGCACCACCTCCTTTGTGGTCCGTTCTATGGCAAGAGTGTATTGAGAAGTCTGGGGGGATGAGTTGATTGATGAGTACTGAGTCTGAGATAGTGAGCCATGATTCTGTTAATAGCAGGATGTCTAGTTTGTGTTGTGTTATGAGGTCAATAATAGCTGGCTACTTTTTACGGACTGACCGAGCATTTATGAGTGCACATTTTAGGTTGCGTAGGATTTGGTGCTGCTCCTCTTTGGGTTTTGTAGTGTATTGAAGTGGTATGTGGATTAAGTATGAGTGAGGGTTATGGGGAGGTTCTGTCAGTATGTGGTGTGAGTTACTGTATTGTCTCCTTCCTTGGGTTTGCACAATTGGGATCGGGTTATGGGTGGAGGCGGATGATAGGGTGCCAATGAGGAAAATGCTGATGAGGTATAGACTAGATAGAATTATAATTGATATGGCCATGTTGAGCTGGTTCAGTGCTTCCTGTGAGTGGTGGGATTTCTTTGCTGAAGATGTGTATGATGGTGGGGCCTTCTTACCGGAGAGTGTGTGGTATGCCGTGTTTTGTGGTAGCTAACTAGTGGTTGAGGTGTGGATACTTGCAACAACAATAGCAGCAGAATAATGGCAACAATAGCAGCAGAATATTAGCAACAATAGCAGCAGATTACTGGCAACAATAGCAGCAGAATACTGGCAACAATAGAAGCAGAGTACTGGCAACAATAACGGCAGAGTATTGGCAACAGTAACACCAGAATACAGCAGAGTACTGGCAACAATAACAGCAGGGTATTGGCAACAGTAACAGCAGAATACTTGCAAGGATAGCAGCAGAATATTGGCAACAATACTTGCAACAGTCGGCAGTGGATATACTTGCAGTGAGTAGCAGTGGGAAGAGCAGTTAGCTGTTCAGGTCCACCATTCAGATCACTGTTGCGTTTACTTCTTCTTGAGGGTGCTCCTACTGGGTTTGTTTCTGCTTCATCTGGTATCGTTGAAGTTGTGGGCCTCAGTGATTGGCCTCAGCCTAAGGGCCGAGCCAAAGGGCCCTCTGGCGAGGCCCTCAGGCGCGGGACCGCCAGGCGCAGGTGTGCCCGATGGCGCTCTTTTTAAATGAGTAGTGGGCTGCCCCGATTGGGCCAATATGAGGCTGGCTTGCTCCAGCTCATAGCAGCTCGATCCTGCTCGGGAGAGCTGTAGCTGGGCCTGAGGAAGAAGAAAGAAGAAGCGGTAGTCCTTTGTTCCACGTGCCCGATGGCGCTCTTTTTAAATGAGCAGTGGGCTGCCCCGATTGGGCCGATATGAGGCTGGCTTGCTTCTGTTCCCAGCAGCTCAATCCTGCTCAGGAGAACTGTGGCCGGGCCAGAGGAAGAAGAAAGAAGAAGCGGGAGTCCTTTGTTCCACGCACCCAATGGCGCTCTTTTTAAATGAGCAGTGGGCTGCCCCGATTGAGCCGATGTGAGGCTGGCTTGCTCCGGTTCCCAGCAGCTCGATCCTGCTCAGGAGAGCTGTGGCCGGGCCGGAGGAAGAAGTATAACAATTAACTGTTTACAGTGAACTATGTACATCATATTTTATATAGATTTACTTGTCAAGGTAGGGTTTTAGGTTGCTATGCTCTAAAGTTAGTGTGTTATAGTGATGTGGGTGTAGGGTGGGGGTGTGGGGTGGGGGAAGGGGGGATGGGAGGCTTAGAGGGGGGAGTCAGTATGTGAAGGGGAATTGAGGCTGGTGTGTTGGTGGCGTTTTGATTGGTGTAGTGTTCTCTGAACAGATATGTTTTTAGCTCTTTGTGGAAGACCTGAAGGTCTTTCTCGGTTCTTAGAATATCGGGGAGGGCGTTCCATATTGTGGGAGCTGTGTATGTGAAGGCCATATTGCTGGTGAATTGTTTTGTCTTGCGGAATGATGGTTTTACTGCAAGATAGTTTGGTTTTGTTCTATTTACTCTGTTGTCTGCTTGAAGGCGGATCAAAGTGGTGAGGTGGGAAGGAGCAATATTATTAATTAGTTTGAATATTATCATTATGGTTTTGTATTTCACTCTGCTAGTGATGGGGAGCCAGTGGAGTTGGTACATTATGGGGGTGATATGGTTAGAGGGTCTTGCCTTAGAAATTACTCTGGCTGTGACATTTTGTGCCATTTGTAGAATGTTCAGACTCTTTTTTGGTAGTCCAAGGAGGAGACTGTTGCAGTAGTCAAAATGGGGTGATATGAGGGACTGGACTACTGTTCTGAAGTCATTCACATCTATGAGTGGTCTGAGTTGTTGGATGATCCTCAGCTTATAAAATATTATTTTGTTTATGTGTTTCAGGTGTGGTATCATACTTAGAGTTTTTTCTAGGATGACACCTAGGTATCTTACTTCCTGCTTTACGGTGAGGGATGTGTTGTTTATGCAGATTGTATGTGGGGGAGTGAGGTTTGAGTGTTTTGTTGTGAATAGAACTTCAGTTTTCTTGAGATTGATACTCAGATTGTTTGATTGGAGCCTTTTATTCAGCTAGGCAGGATTCTAAATTGTCATAGTTGGGGTTGTGGATGTCTAAGGGGGTGTATGCCATGATATTGTCTGCATACATATGGTATCTTATATTGTGTTTATTGAATGTGGAACATATCGGCTGAATGTATACGTTGAACAGTAGTGCAGATAAGGCAGAGCCTTGTGGAATGCCTTGATTTAGGGGAAGTTGGCAGATGTTTTGTGTTCGATTTTCACATATTGTTGATGATCTGATATGTAGGATTTGAACCACTTGAGGGTTTGACCATTGATGCCTAGGTGACTAAGTCATGTGAGTAGTGTATTATGGCATACGCTGTCGAAAGCAGCTGAGATGTCCAAAAATATGAGTATGAATGTCTGCTTGGAGTTGTCTAATCCCTGGATGAACGTGTCGAATAATGTAAGAAGGATGGGTTCAACCCCGTGAAAAGGTCAAAAACCATATTGTTGATCATCTATGGGTACATGGATATCAATGAAATCTTGTAGTTGTCATTGGACTGCTTTCTCAATAACTTTGGCCATGAATGGTATACTAGCAACAGGTCTATAAAAGGAAAAGATCTTCTTTATTGAGATTTTTGTTCTTCAAAATGGGGTGAATTGTGGTCACTTTCAGTAGGTTTGGCACGATTCCTTGTTGGAGGGATTGATTAACAATATTTGAGAGGGGTGATTAGGTAGTGTTATAGTTACAAACCAGAGTCCACAGTGCAGTATCTTGTTGAGTGTCAGACTTGCAAGCACGCTGGAGTTAGGAAGACCCCTTGCTTTTGCTTGCATTTTTTTTTAAAGCTGCCACTCATTCAGAGAAGCAGCAATGGTGGTAGTTCAGGTCAGGAAGAGAGGGAGGCCACATCAGGCATGCATTGTGTCATGCCCCAGCCCTCCGCCAAAGGCTTAGAGGGTTAGGATTGCCATTATGTTCTCCTTATAGAAGGTGGGATAAACTATTTAGCTCCAGCTAAGCCTGCTGGTAGTGGTAGTTCTTTTGCCTTCTAATAAGAAATAGTCATGAAACCAGTGGTAAAGGCAAAGATGACAAAATTTATTCCCCAAACAAAAAGGTTCAATGCAGATTGTATCAGGATAATTCTTCAGTTGCTTGCTCAAGGTTATTTACCTTGAGCCGCTGGGACCGCCGCTGGGACCAACACCCCCCACGGTGCTCCTGCCCAATCGGGGCAGTGGGAGAAGCAGCCCGCATCCATAAAAGCGGCGTCCCTTGCCTCCGGAGGGAGCCGCTGCTGCCGCCGCTGGGACCAACACCCCCCACGGTGCTCCTGCCCAATCGGGGCAGTGGGAGAAGCAGCCCGCCTCCATAAAAGCGATGTCCCTCGCCTCCGGAGGGAGCTGCTGAAGCCGCCGCTGGGACCAACACCCCCCACGGTGCTACTGCCCAATCGGGGCAGTGGGAGAAGCAGCACACCTCCATAAAAGCAACGTCCCTCGCCTCCGGAGGGAGCCGCTGCTGCCGCCGCTGGAACCAACACCCCCCACGGTACTCCTGCCCAATCGGGGCAGTGGGAGAAGCAGCCCGCCTCCATAAAAGCGGCATCCCTCGCCTCCGGAGGGAGCCGCTGCTGCCGCCGCTGGGACCAACACCCCCCAGGGTGCTCCTGCCCAATCGGGGCAGTGGGAGAAGCAGCCCGCCTCCATAAAAGTGATGTCCCTCGCCTCCGGAGGGAGCCACTGCTGCCGCCGCTGGGACCAACACCCCCCACGGTGCTCCTGCCCAATCGGGGCAGTGGGAGAAGCAGCCCGCCTCCATAAAAGCGACGTCCCTCGCCTCTGGAGAGAGCCGCTGCTGCCGCCGCTGAGACCAACACCCCCCACGGTGCTCCTGCCCAATCGGGGCAGTGGGAGAAGCAGCCCGCCTCCATAGAAGTGGCGTCCCTCGCCTCCGGAGGGAGCCGCTGCTGCCGCTGCTGGGACCAACACCCCCCACGGTGCTCCTGCCCAATCAGGGCAGTGGGAGAAGCAGCCCGCCTCCATAAAAGCGGCGTCCCTCGCGGGCGCGCCCACGCCTGGCGGGCCCGCGCCTGAGGGCCTCGCCAGAGGGCCCTTTGGCGTGGCCCTTAGGCGCAGGCACAGAGGCGCACAAAAAAGAAGCAGCAACCGACATATCCTCCTCAAAGAAAGCCACATTACATCCAACAGCAGAGACACCCCCACCACCGAACCGAAGAATGACAACAACAACTTCGCAAAGAAAAGACCTCACCACTCCGAAAACCCAGGTGCTCCCACACAGCATGCCACCCTTCCTAACCCCCATCTATCTCCTAACCCCCCTCCTAACCCTCTACCCCCACTCAGCCAAACCCTACAACCCCCTCTGCCCAGACACCGTGGCAACTCAACCCACATGCATCCACAATCATGCACACACACACTCACTCTCACATTGCACACCAACCTACACCACCAACCCCACAAACCACCACCACCTCTCCATCTCACTCATAAACGTTCGCTCAGTCAGGAACAAATACCACATGCTCCAGGACCTGATCACAACTGAGAAGATCGACATCCTCTGTGTAATAGAAACCTGGCTAACAGACCACGACACAGTAGTAATGAACCAGCTAACACCAAAGGGATACAGCCTCCAACACTGCTCCCGGACACATGCCAAAGGCGGAGGTGTAGCCATCATTGCCAAAGACAACCTCCACCTCCGGATCCACGCCGCAGAAACCTCCAATGAAGCAGACATCCTCACCCTCACCAACAAATACCTCTCGATATGCCTGATCTACCGTGCACCCACCACAACCTCTGACCTACCACAGATTCTACACCTCATCTCCGAAAGCACCAGCCCTTCGAAGGAACAAATTATCCTAGGAGACTTCAACCTCCCATCACTCCAGGAGAAGCAAGCAGAAACCTTCCTCAATGCCATGACAGCAATGGACCTGACACAAATCATACAAGAACCAACACATGAAAAAGGAAATATACTTGACCTCATATTTCTAAACTCCCAAACTGCCTCCTCATACAGAAAACCAACAATCTCGCCAGTACCATAGTCAGACCACTACATTATCAACATATCCCACACCTATCAACTCAAAAATAACAGAGAAAACAAACACCATGCAAGGAGATGCAAAGCATTTAACAAGGAAGACTTCCTAACAAAAACCCTGCCTAACTTACACACAAACTCCAACAACCTTGATGTCCTGATCCACAACTGGAATACCACAATCTCCTCAGCAGCCAGCACAACTAGAAACAGCACCAATACCAGACCCATCTCCTCAAAAGCCCGATGGTTCACCCCCAGCCTCCGCAAACTGAAAACCAGACTTAGAAGAACCGAAAGGAAATGGAGAAAAACCAAAAGCGACAGAGACAAAGCAAAATACCTCTACGAACTCAATGCATACCACTCAGAAACTGACAATGCCAAAAAAACCTACCACACCAAAATCATCGCAACAGCCATAAACAAACCTCGAGAGCTCTTCCAAATTGTCAAAAATCTAACAAAAGCACCCAGTAACTCCGACCAGCTGCCAGATATCCCCCCTGATCTTCTAGCCCGACAATACAAACAGCTTCAGCAACCGCAAAACCCACATCACTACGCTGAAACAACAACCAAGATGACTTCATACCCCACCCTGAACAGAGACTGGAATACATTCGACACAACCTCAAAAGAAGAAATATCTTCCACCATCTCCTGCTTGAACACCACCACCTCCCCGCTGGATCCTTGCCCTGCCGACTGGATAAAGAAAACCAAAGAAGACCTCAGTGCACCACTAACCCACATCGTAAATTAATCCTTTAAACAAGGACACATGCCAGACGCCCTCAAGACCACAATCATCCGACCAACCCTAAAAAAGCACAACCTAGATCTCCTAGACCCCACCTCCTACAGGCCAGTAGCAAGCTTCCCACTCACCGCAAAGATAATCGAGAAGATAGTCCAACGTCAGCTTCAAGAACACCTAGACGTTAACAACATACTGGACCCGCAGCAACACGGATTCCGACCATTACATGGGGTCGAGACCCTAATGACCATGCTGATGAACACCCTCATCATAGGAACCCAAGAGAAACACTTCGGATACATCCTAATTTTTCTGGATATATCAGCGGCATTCGACACCATCTCCCATAACACCCTTATCCACAAACTCCAAACAATTGGGATTAAAAATACTGTACTCCAATGGTTCAGGTCCTATCTAACCAACCGACAGCAACTGATCCACACCAAAACCTCCACCTCACCCCCCTTCCAGCAACATCAAGGAGTACCTCAAGGATCCACACTATCAGCCATGCTTTTCAACATCTACCTCCGTCCACTCTGCTCAGTCATACGCACTCACAATGTCAACTTCCACATATACGCCGACGACATAATGCTCTACGACCCAATTACAACCACAGACACAACAAATGACCAGCTATCAACCTGCTTCACCGACGTATCCAACTGGCTACAAGAGAACAACTTATCCATTAACATAAAGAAGACCGAAGCCCTTATAGTGACAAAAGACCCAGACTTCAAACCACCCACTCACCTCACCATGGGAACCACGCAAATTCAAGTACAACCACACATAAGATATCTTGGCATTATCATTGACCAAGCCCTAACCCTTAAGCAACAAATCAACAAAACCACGAGAACTGTATTCCACAAGGCAAAAACGGTACAACGCCTCCGACCCCTCCTCGAACCACAAGACTTCAGGACAGTAATGCAAGCTCTAACACTCCCTCATCTGGACTACTGCAACATAATCTACCATGGCCTACCTGCCACACAGACCAATCCCCTCCGAACTGCCCTAAACATCACGGCGAGAATAATTCACAATGCAAAGAAACGAGACCACATCACCCCAATTCTGAGAGACCTTCATATTCTCCCCATCGAAGCAAGAATCAAGTGCAAAACTCTTCTACTCACCCACAAAACCATCCACCAAACACAAGACACCCCACTCCGCGCCCTACTGCCTCGCCCAACCCACAGCAGAACAACCAGACAATCCTCCAACAGCTCCGTTGCCATCCCCCACAAAAGAACCAAAGCAACTCAACGGACCTGCAACAGAGCCTTTGAACTCTATGCCCCATCCCTCTGGAACTCTCTACCAAACCACATCAGGAACAACGGTGATCTCCCATCATTCAAAAAGCAGCTAAAAACCATCCTATTCCAAGAACATCTCTGAATAGGAACCCCCCCTATTTCTCTCCAAGAACTCCAAACCAGTAACTATGCTATCTTGTCAGTCTATATGTCCATCCCAAAAATCATCAATGTTGAGCCCCCGGTGATGGCCCCCCCCCCCACATTTGATTTCCCCCCCCCCCGGTTATATGTCCCACCGCTTTGACCCGGTGAAAAGCGGGATATAAATACAGTTAAATAAATAAATAAATTTACCCAAAATATGCCGGCTGAGCTTCACATTCTTTACTCCAAAATGCAACTGCTTATCACGTATAACAGATAAAGAAAACATAGCAGCTTCCTTCAACAAAGAAAAATATTCTCTTTTCCTTTGTCTTCACTCAGCTCTCCAATATACACTTAGCAAAGGGATTCAATGTCATCAGCTAAACATAGCATACAGTCCATAGGAACTTCAGATGAATCATTCTCATTAAAGTCCACCTGCATTTCCTCCAACTCTTGAACTGCAGTGTTTTGCTTCAAGCTACTATCATACGTCTTAGGGTAACTCCTCCCTAAGGTTTCTTGTGTTTCCTTTGAGCACAGCTCTATGTGATAAGGATTAAAAGTACCTGAGGTTGTGGAGACTCCTCTCTGGCTCTGTTCAGCAATCTCTCTCCAGCTTTGGGGAAACACTCTCTGGTTCCCTTGTTTGAGTTCCTCCCTGGAGCTCTGCCTCGGTTCCCTGTTCCAGGCTGGGCTTTGTAGACTCCTGGATTGAGTCCTGGGCTCCCACCTCTGAACTCTCTGAACCTTTCTATCCAGCACTGGGGTTTGAAGGTTTCTCTGTTCTCTCCTTCTGAGCACACTTCTCCACCTCCGTCTCTTCTCCCCTTCTGCTCTGATTGCTTCACCTCCACTATTCCAGCTGTGTCTCCTCCTGTGTTCTCCCTCGCTCTCTTTGCTCTCTCCTAGCCAGAGTTTATATTCCTGCTCTCTGATCCGTGTCTCTGCCTCTCTGGACAGGTGTCTGAAATTAGGTTCCAAGGTTGCTACTATGTCAGCAGAGCTTGGATGTGGCAGCCTAGCTTCAGTTTCTCTGTGCTTGCTTTCTCTTGGCAAATGCTGAAACATGTGTACTGCAGGGATGTCACTTTTCTTAAAGGTAAAATCATTCTTTTCTTCTACTTCCATATGCTCACTAGAGGCTTCTTTATCACAATTGGTTGTGGGGGTAGGGTGGCAGGGAGGCGGAGGGTAGGTGATAAACATGGGAGGCAGAAGGCACTGAAGTGGAGAGTAGATGGACATGGGAGGGAGAAGGAGGACTGATGATGGATACCAGAGGCTGGGGAAAGATGCTGGTCATGGGAGGGGAGGGAGGGCAAATACTGGGCAGGATGGGCATAGGGGAGAAAGAGCAGATGCAGGACATGGGGGCATGGAGGGCAGATGTAAGGCATGGAGTGGAGATGGGGAGGAAGGGTAAATGCTGGACTTGGGGGCATTGAAAGTAGATACAGGGCATGTGGGGGAGATGGGGAGAAAGGGAAGATGCTGGACATGGGAATGTGGAGGACAGATGATGAGACATGGCAGATGCTGGATACTGCGGGGTGAAGGAAGAGAGGAGAGATGCTGAACATTTGTGGGGAAGCATAAGAGAGGAGAGATGCTGAAAACAGGTGATGGGAGAGAGGAAAAAGAGGAGAGATAGGAGGAAATTCTAGAGAGAAGAGAGAAGTGGAATAAGAGGTTAAATGCTAGACATGGCATGTGGGGAGATGCTGAACACAGGAATGGAGAGAAAGGGGAATATACTGGACATGGGGCAGGAATAGGGAGCGGGAATGGTGGGGTGGGGTGTGAAAAATTAGGCTGAAGCGCTGGATGAAGGGAGAAGAAAGGGGAGAGATGCTGTACATGAGAGGGAGGAAAGAGAGAAAGGGAAGTGTTAAAGGCTGGGGTGGAATAAGAGGCTGGGGAAGAAGAGAACTGTGTTAAGGGTTCAAAAATGGTAGATGTGGTATTAAGAGGGAATTGAAGACTGGGTGGTAAGGAGAAGGAGGAAAATCTGAATTGATAGAGAGAGAGAGAAATAAATGGATGAAAACTGAAAGGAAAAGATAAATGCCAGAGATGTAAGGAAGTGAAGACGAGAGGAGAGGAGGGAAGTGACAGATGGGCCGGAGACTCTAAAAAGTGAGTTAAGAGAAGACAGAATAAAATAACAAGATGTCAGAGGTAGAGAAATTAATTGTATTTTTAATTTACTGATTGGGATATGTCAATTTTTGGAGTTTACATGTTCTATGTTTATATATTGCACATTACAGGGGCTTCTGCATCTCTTTCTATTTCCCTGATGTTGCACTGCATGCAGTGGTGCAGCCAGGGGTGGGTCTTGGTGGGTCATGCCCCTCCATTCTGGCATCAGGCCCACCCAATCTGCGACAGAAGAATAGTCAAATGAGGGAATAACTGGAGGCAGTGTCAACATTCGCACTACTTTGTGCCATACAGGTTAATCCCAGGCCCAGGGCCGGCCCTGGAATAGGTTCAAGATGTTGGCACCCTAGTCAAATCTTAAGCCTCATGCTCCCCCTGACTATCAGAATCTGTTGTTTAGCTTTGAATGCCCTGCTCTTTGCCGCCCCCACCCCCTAAAAGCTATCATCCTAGCTGACCGCCTAGTTTGCCTAATGGTTGGGCTGGCCCTTCTTAGGACCTACCAAAAAATCAGTCTTGGTTGTGCCACTGATGCAGAGTTTGGCTTCTTTGGGTTTCAGTTTAATTTTTGTCTACATATGTCTATTTTAAGTTTCTGGTAATTTATTCCTTACTTGGCAAGGATCTATTGCATCTATTTTCTGAATTTGTGACTAAACCCAGGTATTCTGTTCGCATGGAGTTTCTATGTAGGGATCCAGCTTATTTGTTTTTTTAAATAAGTGTATGGATATTCTAGGCTCACTGCAATATTTACATTGCGACTCTTTTCTGGATAGACCCTCTTGTGTGAGTTTTGAGCCTTAATGCTGTTATAGTATGGTAGGTTTTTCTCTGTAGGTTTTGCAATGTTTTTGTATGTCCAGTATTGGCGAGGATTTATATTGCTGTCAACTGAGATGACACCAGAATCAGAAATTATTTTTGGTATGTTGAGTTCTGTGGGAAATGTCCTAGTTCTGCTCTGCACCCATTGTTGGGAGAGGGGTTTCTATGGATGCAGAATATATGTTCAAAAAGAAAATGAGAGAACCTCAGCACAGTTTAAATTGCTCAAATAAAATTAGTTATAATAATTTTATTTTGATGTTATAAATTGTACCGTGGTTCTTGCTTTTTTATTTATTTATTTTATTTATTTAACAGTTCTTCTATACCGCTCTATTTTAGATCAGAGCGGTTTACATTCAACATCAACCATACAACACAGGAACCCTGAGTTGTATTTACAATAAACAGGAGATCAACTTGGAAGTAACTGGGGGGAACTATGTACATTTATTTTGCTCCTTGGTATGTGATCACCTTGCATCTCCATGTCTTTTGCAGAATATTTATATTAAAAACCACGCCAGTCTATTGTGTAGTGTCAGGATTCAATATGTTTTATATTAGATTCCCAGGCTAGATAATTAAACTGCTACAATTTTTGCTACATACATTATAAACATCATTGCAAAGGGTCTTTTTTTTAATTACATAGCCTGGAATCATATTGCTTTTGTTATTCTTGGGGCAACCACCTGATCAGTGTCTTGAGTGAGGGGACCCCCTGTTTGTCGACTTGAGTTCTGCGAAGGCCTCCCCATTTTGGCTGCAGAGTGGGGGGGGGGGGGAGCACCAGCTTATCTCTCACCTCAGGCAGCAGATTGTCTTGAACCGCTCCTGATGGTAGCATGCCTGCACTAATATGCTCCTTTCCATCACACACAGAATTTATATTCATAAGGATTCTACATTGCATTTTATTTCCTGAAAAACTTTTATTTTTGCACACAGCAATAACAGCTCTAAACCTAGCAGACCTCAATTTAAGGTCAGCTAAGGCAACCTGTGCCCGCACAATCAGTCAGACTTACAAAATTGTTTATCTATGGGGAATCTTTATTCTAATTTATTAGAACTGCCCCAGGAGATACAAAGATTTAAGAATCTCCAATAACCACAATCAAGTCCCTGGAACTTCATTAACTGGAAACTTTGGACTGGATTTTACATTATTTTTCCTGTTTTGCTATTTCTATATCAGTAACTAAGTAGTGGAGGAGTAGCCTATTGATTAGAGCAATAGCCTACAACCCAAGCAATCTTGGGTTTTTATTCCCACTGACACTCCTGGTGGTCTTAGGCAAGTCAGTTTACCCTCCATTGCCTGGGAAGAAAAGGCCTGGCAATCTACTACTGGTGATACTTTACCAAAAAAATACAAGGGGCTGTTGAATCTCCAGGAGTCAGTATTGACTTGATGGCACTTTAAAAAAAAAATAAGTAAATGTATTTGAAATCATTTCATTTTTTTTTTATATATTTATGGCAGTTTTACTATTACATGCCAGTGACAACCTGATCATGAAAAGTGGGTGTCCATATACAAAAATAATAAATCCAGGAAAATAGCAAAAGATGCATACAATAGGAAATATACACAACGGATACCCATCCTCTAGCCCACAAATGGGAGATCCAAGATGAAAATTTTTAAACATAAACATGTACAATCATTCAATAGGAAATTTGAAAACAGGCACAACCGGCCTCACTCAATGTACCGAGTAGGAGAGTTGGTGCTCCCCTCCCCTAGAGATTCGTGGGCATATAAAAAGGAAACCAATTAAGAAGGAAAATAAAAAATATACGATTACTCCTGGAATTTCACAAGATATTTACAAGGGTATTTCAAAAAGAATCCTCCCCACCTCCCAGCTGCAGAACCCGCAGATGCAGAATCAGGAATTCCCGCCTGTGCCTGAGTTTCTTTAGCTAGGTCGGGGAAAATTCTTATAGTACAGCCCAAAAAGGGACTATCACATTTCCTATAAAACATCCTAAGTAGCCATTCACGGTCAGATATCAAAGCCAAAGTTATCAAATAAGTAGCAGGGACAGCATCCACATTATCAGAAGCATTCAATATTTCTGAAATATTCAATATATCTGCATCCTAAAAAACAGGAAGTGCAGTTCCTAGATGGCAAATAATATGCTTTAACTAACAGAGGGCATGATTCCATAGAAACCCCCAAAACTTCATGAACATGCTTTTTAAACATATCCTTAGCTGTAACATTAGGAGACTTAGGAAAGTTAACTAATCTAAGATTAGCAAGACGATTGAAATTATCCAAATGCTCTAAACATGACTTCAGAAAACTAGAGTCTTTAATAAACACTTCAGAGTGTGAGTCCAGCACTTCTATCCGAGATGTTAAACCAGCACTTTCAGTTTGTAAAGTCGTTATAAACTCACTATTCTTGAGACAAGCCACATGAATCGACTTAATTTTCTCCTAAAGAACCTGAATTTGAGGCATTATAGCTTCCAACCACTGTTCCCTCTAAGCTGTGCGCGTGTGCGCGCGCACACACCTCGCCGAGCGAGCGCACATACTTTACAACAGAGCGCACAAAAATTACGGTTCTGATTCTGATAGAAAACAATACGGACATCTTAAAATTTAAAAGTTGTGATTGTAATTACTAGAAATTTTCTGCTTCATTTAGTAATCGTCTATTTTCATTTAATTTGATTAAAATCAATGTGGTGTACATACTGTATTCTGACGTGTAGTCAAATTTTAAAGTATATAACTTCGAGTGTCATTATGTGGCGCACAAAAATGTAACCTTCCTCCAAAAGCTGCACAGCTGATATTTTATGCGCGCACACAGCCTACAGAAAATTAGAGGGAACATTGCTTCCAACCACTTAATAACCAGCCATATGCACTTCAAAGTGAAATGTTCTGGGCACTGAAGCTCAAAGGAAAAGGCTACCTGCTCCCCCAAGTCTCAGGTTTCCACAGGGGTGCGACCTCAGTTGGGCGGGAGCTGGCTCCATCAGCTGTCACCAACATACTCCCTCTCTTGGGTATTGCACCAAGATGCTGATCCAGCAGGGGTCCTACACCCTCCGCTACTCCTGCACCAGATGGCCCCAGTGAGGAACAGGAAACACCAATTCCGGACACTCCCTTCTCCTCTCCTGTCCGCACCATCGAGACACTCACTCGGGCAAACCAACTTCGGGGGCTTCTGCGTCTCTGGAGGTGTGAGTTCGCTGCCCGAGAGGGACCGGGAGCCAGACCTCTCCAACAGTCCTACTGCCGGGCTTACTGCCTCTGGAACAATTGCCAGCAGGGGTAGTTCTTCCATTAGGTCAACTGAGGCGGTGGCCTCAAGCGGCTGTTTTTAGGGGGTGGTACTGATTTGCCGTGCCCTAGAAACTGCCTATGGTAGAACCGCCAGTGCCGTCCTGCCAGATTCATCATTGAAAATCAAACGAAAGCAGCCGCGGGAACATTTCTCCGTTGCCGCGGCTCTGCTTTCAAACTGCTGGGTCGCGTGCAGCCGGCGGGGTGGGGGGGCCCCCGAGGTCATCGCTTCCGCTGCCCTTCCACTTCTGCAGCGGAAGGGCGGCAGAAGCGATGACCTCGGGTCCCCCCATCCCGCCGGCTCCGGGATGCGACCCAGCAGTTTGAAAGCAGAGCCGCGGCAATGGAGAAATGTTCCCGCGGCTGCTTTCGTTTTATTTTCAATGATGAATCAGTGAGGTGAGGTGAGGTGAGGAGAGAAGAGAGCAGACAAGGGGGGCCGGGAAGGAGGCAGATAACGGGGGGGGGGCCTGGAAGGGAGCAGACAAGGGGGGCCAGGAGGGGGTGCCTGGAAGGGAGTAGACAAGGGGGGGCCTGGAAGGGAGCAGACAAGGGAGGCCAGGAAGGGAGCAGACAAGGGGGGCCTGGAAGGGAGCAGACAAGGGGGGCCGGGAAAGGAACAGACATGGGGGGAGCTGGAAGGGAACAGACAGAGGGGCCTAGAAGGGAGCAGACTGGGGGTGGGAGCTGGAAGGGAGCAGATATTGGGGGGGGGGGGAGCTGGAAAGGAGCTGACACCCGGGGATGGCACTGGAAGGCAGATGGACAGGGGAGAGGGGGAGATGGAAGGGAGCTGACATGGGAGGGGGCACTGGGACTGGTGATGGTACTGGGAAGGCAAGGGGGTTGGTACTGAGAGGGGAGGCTGTAAAGAGGGCTGACACTAGGGAGAGTTACTGGGACTGAAAAAAGGCTGATGGAAGAAAATGAAGAAAGCAAAAGGAGAGACAAGAAATGGCAGATGGACTATAGACCATAGAAAGAGCTAAGAGAAGACAGAGGAAAATGGAAACCTCAGATCGGGACCAGCATGATCAAAAATCATCAGACAACAAAGGTAGAAAAAATAATTTTATTTTCAATTTAGTGATTGGACTTTTTGCTATCTATATTTCACACAGTATGGGGAACTGCATCTCTTATCTGGTGTGGCACCGCATGTGGAGTCTGGCTTCTTGGGGTTTCATTTAAATTTTTGTCTGCATATTTTTATTTTTGCTTTAGGTTGTGGTCACTTATTCTGTACTTGGTGAAGGTCTGTGTTCTGAGTGTGCGACCAAGGCCAGGTGTTCTGTTAACATGGAGTTTGTACGTAGGGATCTGTACTATAGTAATTTGACTTGTTCAGCTTTTCAAATAGGTGTATGGATGTTTGGGGGCCCATTGCAGTGTTTATAGTGCTGCTTTTTTCTTGGTAGGCCCCTTATTGTATGAGTTTTGGAAGTGTATGCTGGTATGGTATGGTAGATTTGGCCTTGCAGATCTTAGTGACTTTAGTAGGGTTTTATATTAGTTCCCAATATGCCTGGTACTGGAGAATGTTTGTTGTTGGTGAGATTACCAGAATCAGATTTTTTTTTTAATATATTGAGTTCTGTGGGTGAATGTCCTACCTCTGCTCTGCACCCATTGTTGAGGAGGGGGTTCTGTGAATACAAAATGTATGTTCAAAAAGAAAAAGCAAGCACCAACACAGTTTATAACCAAATACAACTGAATTATAATTTGGAGTTATAAACTGCTGTGGTTCTCACTCTTTCTTTTAGTTCCTTGGTGTGTGAACATCTTGCATTTGCTCCACATTATCTAATTGACTTTTTGATTTGGTTCAGTCCCTGACTGGAGTTTTGGTTCAGTCCCTGACTGGAGTTTTGAGAAAAATCCCCACCCGGGGAGGGGGAGGGCGCACGCTGGGGGGGGGGGGGGAGGGCACACGCTGAGGCGGGGGTACATGCTGGGGGGGGGGTGCATGCTGGGGGTGGGCGCCATCTCATCCCTCGCCTCAGGCAGCAGATTGCCTTGAGCCGCCACTGATTGCCAGTCACTGCTGTCTGCGCAAATAAGGATCAAAAGGACCTGAGGAAACCACAGAGGAGGCTAGCAAACAAGTCTGGGGGCACTGAACTTGCTTGACCTTCCTCTTTCTCCTCATGCTGAAAAGTGTGTGAGCAAGCTGTTCATGGTACAGCCATCTTGGATCATTGAAATCATATTTTTGGTATAAAGACTTACTTGAAGATTGTGTGCTTGGGTCTAGGAGCAAGTGTTCCCCTCTCTTTCTTTCCACTGGAAGAACCTTCCAGCTACAGCAGCTGTAGTACACAAAGATGTTCCCTCTTGCTAACTGCAGACATGATGCATTAGAAGAAGATTTTATTTATTTATTATTTGTAGTCAATTTCATTATGCCGTGAAAACAGTTTGCAATATAACAATAAAGCAATAGGTGGGGGGGGGGGGGGAGATCTGGTTGCGCGCCAAGATGGTTGCCTGAACATTCTGCTCCGGAGGTCCAGTCCTGAGAATAGCCTGTCACGGCCCTCTTTTGCCCCGGTGAGATCCTCCTTGCTAGCTTAGCATTTTTTAAAAATATGTCAGCAATTAAACCCACTCAGTCAGACGATGCCACAGTGATGGCTCAAGGAATCAAGCACTCTAAGCAGGATCCTCTATCTCTGGCTAAAATGGCATCCACAAAGGAATTGGAAGAGGGCCTGAAGGAAATATTACAAGAAATCTGCCTTGTAAAAGAACGGTGAAGACTCAATTCACCGCCTTAATGGTTAGTAATGAGCAGTTTGTAACAACTATGAAACAACTCAACCTTACCTACTTTAAATGATACTGCAGAGCGGAAAGTGTTCAAGGCGTATATCAGGGCTCATACCACCAGCTACACAACAGGCGTCTCAAAGTGACACAAGCAGGAATTGAGCAACCTTGATCTGCAGATCAAGGTGGGAGAGTGCCTCCTATTAGTGAGCTTGGATCATGCCATCTTGCCTTGCCTGCAGAAGTTGCAGTACCAATATAATCTTATCCTTAGTTTTGAGGCTAAACAAATACCATTCAAGGTAGCAGATATTTTGCAGAAAGTAATAAGGTGGGGAGGCTTCTTGCTAACTAACTAAAGTTCCGTAACGAGATGAAATCCATTGCCTCTTTTAAGGGGGACCAAGATGCTCTTCTGGTACAAGATTCAGATATTCTTCTGGCCCATTTCCGTATCTTCTACAGTAAACTTTACCAATCTGAGGTGCAAGAGAATATGGATGGATTTCATAGGCTATTCTGTTCTGTCTCTAGGCCTGCATTAGATGCAAACCAGGCCACGGCCTTAGATAAGGATATTCAGGTTGATGAAGTCTTGCAGGCTATGCAGCAGTTGGCCATTGGGAAGGCTCCAGGGACGGATGGCCAACCCCTAGAGTTTTAGTGGCTCTTTAAGAATGAGTTGACTCCTCATCTTGGAACATACTTCCAACTGCTCTCCCTTCAGTCTTCAGAGGTAGGCTCTTTTGCAGAGGCCACCATAGTCATTCATGAAAAACTGGGCAGGGACTCACAAAACGTTGAGAACTATTGCCCTATCTTCTTATTAAATGCAGATTACAAAATCTATGTGAAGGTATTGGCCAATTGCCCTAGCATGGTCATCCCCCTGCTCGTTCATGCTGTGTGGATTTGTAGCAGGGCGCTGAATGACGAATAGCGACTGGCTAGTGTGTCACCTGTTGGCCGTCTCAGAGAAATCTTTGACTGCTAGTTGCCTTTCATGAGATATTGAGAAGGCATTTGATAGACTGGAGTAGCCCTTCCTGTTTCAGGTGCTTCAATGGTTTGGTATAAGTAACAAGTTTATTGGTATGATTCGTACCATGTATGCATGACCAGTGGAAGAAATCTGTGCCAACTCCACTCTATCAGACTCCTTCTTGGGTTGTGGCACCCAGTAGGGATGCCCTTCTGATATGCCAGTCTCCCTATAATAACGGCTTCTGTATTAGAGACCATCAGGTGAAACCTTTGGCATACACCGATGACCTATTGCTTTTTGTGGAACCCTCCTCCATACCAGTGGTATTCCGCACCATAGATGACTACTCACAATTGTTGGGGTATAAAATTAACTGGAGTAAATCGGTCATTGTCCCCTTAAACAATAGAGTCTCTCAATCTGACCTTTAAGAATTCCTGTTTCAATTGGCGGCTTCTTCCTTTAAATATCTAGGAGTCCACTATTGCCCCTCCATTCAGGATACCACGAAGCACAATGCTGAGGAGTGCATTGAGCTTCTCCAATCCCTCACTGCTCGATGGTCCCCTTAGTATATTTCATGGTGAGGCCAGTTCGAATCTATCAAAATGATGTTGATACTCAAAATCAATTATATCCTTGGAATGCTCCCAGTCTTATATCTGGACTTCTTTTATTGGCAGCTAGAGAAACTTCTGGTGAACCTCTCATGGAGGCATAAAACCCCTCGTATCACTGTTTGGAAACTAAAGCTTCCTAAAGCACAAGGGGGCATCCACTTTCCTGACTTAAAGCTATATCATCTCTCTTTCTTTCTTAAACAGGGGGTCCAGTGGTGTGTTGATGATCTGGCACAACAAAGCTTGGCATGATCCCAACTGGAAGTCTTGGTGGTTGCTCCTATCCTACTACATCTCTTACTGGGTTTGACCCATGTGGGTATTAAAAATCTCTCTGGTGATCCTCGCTACTCAATCTGCCTTCTAGTTGTTTGCCAGTGAACTTAAGGAGGATAAACCATTCTCCAGATGTTCCCTGCTCTAGCTACATCCTTATTTTAAGATCCATAAACAGCACTTTCAGTGGAAAGCGTGGCAGCACTGGAATATCTGGACAATTGGACAACTGATGACCCCCATGGCTTTTAAAATGTTTAGTGATCTCCAACAGGAATTAGCTCTCCCATCTCAATTCTCCTTTAAATTCCTGCAACTTAAACATTGTCTCCTGCATTCTGGGGCTACCCCTAACTAGGTCTCTGATGAGTGAGTCTCAATGATCAAAATACACAACATTGTCGAGACAGGCAGGATCGCTTCCAAACTCTATGCTTGTCTTCAGGATAAGGCTCGCAAGTACTGCACTGGTATAGAAAAGGTTTGGGAGTCAGATGCCGGCGAGCTTCTAACTCGCCAACACTGGAATCAGTTTTGGGGCTCCCTCATCCATATTTCCTACTCTGCATCACTGACGCAGACAATGTTTTTCCTAGTGGCTCTTACAAAATGGATTCCGCAGCAGGGCAACCAATGTTGGTCTTGCCCAACACATGCTGGCACTCTTCTTCATATGTTAGTTGACTGTCCCAATGTACAGGTTTATTGGCAACAAGTTTGGATGAAAGTGTCCTAAATATTGCACCTTCAAGAGTCACTCACTTTTTGCATTATTATATACAAGTCTCTTGCAGGTATTGCCTCACTTAACAAAGCGGATGGGCCTTTGTTTGATCTGATGATTAGTATAGCACTAAAGGTGATAGTCATTGAAAAGACTCTTTATTATTATCCTCACACCACTGGTGAAACATGGTATGCTTATTTTGTCAGTATAAGGTGGCCTATTTTACCTCCCTTCAACAGTCCGCTGCTGGGCGTTGGAAATGGCATACCCTTGATGAGTACATTTCCCAGTTACCATGAGTAGCCCGGACCAGGGGGGAGGGGTGGATGACTATTGTTTTTTGTTATTTTTTTTTATTGTGCTGCTTCTTGTATTGCTTGTTTGAAATCTAAATAAAGGCTTTAAAAAAATCCTACAACAACAACAATAAAGCAGTTGATACTTAAAGACAAATGCTTGGTGGAGTGAAGAGGAAGGAACAATAACAAAACATAGCATTTCACCCTACTTGTGTTACACATGACTTTTTGCAGTAAGTACTGTTTGACTGCTTTGTAGGCAAGTTCCACTAGCCATTACTTTGCATTTGCCAGATTTACAAGAAATGAAAGTCTTAAGCCAAAGCATCCTTATCTCCAAACCATGCCAGCAAATTAACTTGCAGCTTTTGGCCCTTATTTTGCCTGAAACATTAATGTAGCCCTGAGACAAGTTGCACAAAAAATGAGAAGGCTTAAGAAATTGCAAATTCTGAAAAAAATGTGATTATATTACCCGATAGTAACTTTCTCTTAATTATATCACTGAAAATGGTTTGACCATGGTACATTGTTCTTTTGTAATCAGAGCTCCAAACTCCAAGACTTTTATGGTTTTATGTGCAAAACTCAATTCCAACTGCAAGTGGCTATGGTAGCTTGAGAGGAAGTTGTTGTCGTGGCTTCAAAAAAATCAATTATCTTATTCTTGGAAGGAAAATGCTGGCAGGTGTTTCATAATGTCATTCCTCGTTTTGAAGAGATGATTAAATTTAAAAAAAAATCACGTAGGTATTCTCCTTTCATTTCATTCATTTATTCTCCAGGCATGTTTTGGAAGCTTTTGAAATCGATGTGGGTTGCGTTTCTTCAGAAGTAATAGCTCACACAAAGACTCATTGTGCATCGCAGTGCTTCATATGTACAGGAAGTAAGGCTTACACAATGCTGAACAGTAAGTTAAGCACCTAGCATTGCTTGTGTTTTAATTTGTGCCAGGTTGGAACATTCATGCTCATGGATTTTTTTTTTCTCCCCTTTCCCTTGCCCACAAGGTAACCACTTCATTTGGAAAACAAAAAGAAACCTTCCCCCCAAATTTCTGCCTTTTGAAAAATGCCCTTTGAGTATTACAAAATGAGCTCGTTGTGTGCCATGACAATTTCTTTCTTTATCCATAGGTTGCAAACTCTGGTGTACACATTGCCATAAATATCTTTTTAGGGAACTGTTTCATATTATTTAGTTTATTGATTTACTAAACCTTTCACCAAAATACTACAAAGCAATTTATAATAGACAACAAACTGCTTTACAGGCAAAAATAAAAATCCATGCATCAATTAAACATTCACATAACTTCGGACACAAAAACAACAATGGGTCTCCAATATATGGAAATTTATCTCATGCATTGCATGCAAAATTATTTCATGATTATTCAATCTGGTAATCCTACTACTACTACTACTATTAAACATTTCAAAAAGAACTGCAAGGCATACGCAGCTGTTAATAATACTTATAAAGCTCTGACAGGAAATTTGACAGACAACATCATGGCCAACCAACTGGAAAGGATTTGTGTTTGTACCATACTGAAGGAAGGTGATCCAACTGATGGTGGAAATTATCTTACAATCGCTCCAATCCCACATGCCAGCAAGATTCTACTCAAGATCATTCAGTGGAGACTATAACCCTACCTGGAACAAGAACTGTATGAAATGCAAGCAGGATTCAGGAAATGGCGAGGAACGAGAGACATCATCATGGATGTGAGATGGATTCTTGAAAAGACAAAAGAATTTCCAGAGGATATCTGTATGAGTTTTATTGACTAAGCAACGTCTTTGATTGTGTAAATCATGAGAAACTCTGGGCCACATTAAGAAGCATGGGTATACCAGAACAGCTGCCAGTGATCAAGAAGCAACAGTTAGAATATGTAGAAGCAGAATGGTTTAAAATTAGCAAAGGTGTACAACACGGCTGTAAACTTTCACCCTACCTGTTTAATTTATATGTAGAACAAATTATCAGAGATACAGGATTGTATAAAGATAATTGAGGTGTGAAGATTGGTGAAAGACTCATCAACAACCTATCCTATGTTGATGATACCATGTTACTGGCTGGAAGTGAAGATGATCTAAAACATTTGCTTATCAAGATCAAGGAACATAGTCCTAAAGTGGGCCTGCACCTTAAGATGAAGAAGACAAAGATCCTGACAACTGAAAAAATCAATAATTCCATCCTTGATGGAGAAAAAATAGAAATACTGTAGTAGACAACTTTAACCTGCTCTGATCAATAATCAATAAAGAAATGACAAGCAGTCAAGAAATCTGAGGGCACATTGATCTTGGCAGAACAGCTATGAAGGACCTAGACAAGATTCTCTAGTGCAGAGTTGTATCTTTGCATAAATTGAAACATGACGCAGAAAAAGACCATATGGCCTATCTAGTCTCCCATTCTATATCAACTGCAATAGTCCCCTTTTTTCCTTTAGAGATCTTCTGTGTTTGTCACATGCTTTCTTGAATTCAGATACAGTTCTTGTCTCTACTATCTCCACTGAGAGACTATTCTAAACATCTACCACTCTTTCCATAAAGAAATATTTCCACATTACTCCTGAGTCTATCCCCTTTCACCCTCATCCTATGTCTCCTCATAGCAGAGTTTGCTTTCAATAAAAAGAGGCTCTCCTCTTGTGCATTTGTACCACGGAGCTATTTAAACATATCTCTCATATCTCCTCTATTCCGCCTTTCCTATAATTTATACATATTAAGATCTTTAAGTCTGTCCTCATATGCTTTATAATGAAGACCACTAACCAATTTAGTAGCCACCCTTTGCACCAATGCCATCCTGTTTCTATCCTTTTGAAAGTGTGGTCTCCAGAATTGCACACAATATTCCAAATGAGGTCGCACCAGAGACTTATACTATCACCTCCTTTTTTCTGCTGGCCATTCCTCTCCCTATGCACCCAAACATCCTTCTGGTTTTTGCCATCACCTTTTCTACATGTTTAGCCACTTTACAATCAGCAGGAACAATCATGCACAGGTGCCACTCTTCTTTCATGGACAGAAGTAATTCACCTCCTACACTGTACCGCTCCCTTGGATTTTTGCAGCATGACTCTGCATTTTTTAGCATTAAATCACAGCTGCCAAATTCTTGACATTCTTCAAGCTTAGCTAGATCCCTCCTCATGTTATCTACTCATTCCTGGGTGTCTATTGCAGATTTTGGTATCATCCGCAAAGAGGCAAACCTTACGCAACAGCCTTTCTGCAATATCACTAACAAAGATGTTAAAAAGGATCAGACCAAGGACAGATCCCTGCAGCATTTTACTAATAACATCCTTCTCCTCAGAGTGAGCTCCATTTACCTGTACCCTTTGTCGCCTCCCAATCAACCAATTTTTAACCCAGTCAGTCACTTACATAAGAACATAAGAACATAAGATATGCCATACTGGGTCAGACCAAGGTCCATCAAGCCCAGTATTCTGTTTCCAACAGTGGCCAATCTAGGTCATACGTACCTAGCAGTTTCCCCAAGGGACACAGGTTCCACAATGCTTGTATTGGTTCAGCATTGATATCCTGGGTCCCTTCTTAATAATGGTTTATGGACCTTTCCTCCAGGAACTTGTCCAAACCTTTTTTAAACCCAGCTACACTAACAGCCTTTACTACATCCTCCGGTAACAAATTCCAGAGTTTGATTACACGTTGAGTGAAAAAATATTTTCTTTTATTAGTCTTAAATAGTTTACCCTGTAGCTTTATTGCATGTCCCCTAGTCTTTCTATATTCTGATAAGGTAAACAATCGATCTACGTTTACCCGTTCCACTCCGTTCATTAATTTATAGACTTCTATCATATCTCCCCTCAGCCGTCTCTTTTCCAGGCTAAAGAGCCCCAACCTTTTTAGCCTTTCTTCATAGGAGTAGACTTCCATCCCTTTTACCATTTTGGTGGCTCTTCTCTGAACCTTTTCTAAAATCGCTATATCCTTTTTAAGATACGGCGACCAGAATTGCACACAATATTCAAGGTGCGGTCTCACCATGGAACGATATAGAGGCATTATAATATCTTTTGTTTTATTTTCCATTCCTTTCCTTATCATACCTAGCATTCTATTTGCTCTCTTGGCCGCCGCTGCACACTGGGCCGAGGGTTTTAACATGGTATCCACAAGGACGCCTAAATCTTTTTCCTGGGTGGTGGTTCCTAATGTGGAACCTTGCATCGTGTAACCATAGTTTGGGTTGTTCTTCCCTAGGTGCATAACCTTGCACTTCTCCACATTAAATTTCATCTGCCATTTTGATGCCCAGTCTTCCAATTTATCAAGATCCTCTTGCAATTTTCCACAATCCTCCTGGGTTTTAACAACTCTAAATAGTTTTGTGTCATCAGCAAATTTGATAACCTCACTCGTTATTCCACTTTCCAGGTCATTTATGAATATGTCAAAAAGCAGCGGACCCAGCACAGATCCCTGGGGTACACCACTATTCACCTTTCTCCATTGGGAAAATTGGCCATTTAGCCCAACCCTCTGCTTTCTATCTTTTAACCAGTTCCTGATCCACAGTAGTACACTGCCTCCTATCCCATGACTCTTTAGTTTTGCCAAAAGTCTCTCATGAGGGACCTTGTCAAAGGCTTTCTGAAAGTCCAGATACACAATATCAACCGACTCACCTTTGTCCAACTGTTTATTCACTCCTTCAAAAAAACATAACAGATTAGTAAGACAAGATCTTCCTTGTCTAAAGCCATGTTGGCTGTCTCCCATTAGGTCATGACTATCTACATGCTGAGTAATTTTATTCTTTATGATGGTTTCTACCATTTTTCCCGGTACTGATGTCAGGCTCACCGGTCTGTAGTTTCCCGGATCACCCCTCAAACCCTTTTTAAAAATTGGTGTTACATTGGCGATCCTCCAATCCTCAGGTATTAGAGATGATTTTAATGATAGTTCACAGATTACTGATAGCAGGTCTGCAATCTCAAATTTCAGTTCTTTCAACACTTTAGGATCCATCCCTAGGGTGCTCAGTTTGTTTATAAGCCACCTGTGTGGAATGGTGTAAAAGGCTTTACTGAAGTCTAAGTATAGCTCATTTAGGGGTCTCCCTCAGTCCAACTCCCTGGTCACTCAGTCAAAGAAATCAATTAGATTTGTCTTAGAAGACCTGCCTCTGGATTTGACTTGTCCATGTCATGGTATTTTCAATAACGTCATATAAATTTGAAAGTAGGACACAGAAGAAGAAAGACTGGAAAAAAATTGATGCTTTCGAATTATGGTACTGGTGAAGAATACTGTGTATACCATGGACTGCCAGAAGAACAAATCAGTCAGTACTAGAGGAAACAAAGCCTAAGCTTTCTTTAGAAGCTCAGATGACATGAGCTTGACTTTCCTACTTTGGACACATCATGCAAAGAGAGAGATCATTTGAGAAAGACATCATGCATGGTAAGGTTAAAGGCAGCACAAAAATGAAAGTCCAGCAATGCAATGGATGGATACAATAACAGCAGCTATGGCTGCCACTCTATCAACAATTTGCCACCTGACTGAAGACCCAACATAGTTTAGGACTACTATCCAGAGGATTGCCATGAGTTGGCACTGATTCGATAGCACTTAACAACAACAACAACATCTCCCTCTTTGGTCCTGATTTTGTGCACATGTGTATACAGTCCCCACAGCCTACAGTTCACCTTATAGGTCATCAAACCTCATTGCTAAGATGGCTGCCCACAGGAAGGTCAAGTTCTCTGAAGAGGAGAACTTCCTACTCACTTGCCTTGCCATAAAGAACAAGGGAGTCCTTTACCCCCAGAGCACTGGGCAATCATCCCTCCTGGTCATAGACACAGAATGACACAAGATCTTCTGGTCCCTCCAAATGTGATATGCATTTTTCAGTAATATACCTCTTCATGTCCAGTGAGTGACACAGTAAAATTTATACAGCTGCACTTTCCAGCAGTAATCACAATGGGGTAGACAGTTGAGAATGCAAGTGGCTATGTACAGATTGACTTTAACTTCAGCCCCAAGCCCCAGGAATGGTGGTCATTCATTACAGCATGCTTCCTTTGGAGTTCTTCACCTCTCAAGGGAATTAATGCTATCCTCAGCAAAGAGAGGAGTAGGGTCCGGGGTTCATTCCTCAATGTAGAGTGCACCAGCTTTCATGGTTCTTTTAGAGTGGCCATCCATGCAATTAGAGTATTCCACTGACTGGTATTCTTTAAACTCTGGCCTGAAGCAAGGTGAATGAAAAAGTGACTTTAGATTTGGAGGGGGAGAGGCATCTTTGAAATCAGTGCCATTTCACAATGATACCTGCCCATCCATCAGAAATTACGCAGATCTGGGAGGGCTTGTGTAACACATGAATATGTAATGGTAAGGGGAATGAGGAGGAGGTGAACATAACATAAGAACATAAGAAATGCCATACTGGATCAGACCAAGGTCCATCAAGCCCAGAATCCTGTTTTCAAAAGTGGCCAATAAAGGTCACAAGTACCTGTCAGGTTCCCAAAAAGGTAAACAGGTTCCACAATGCTTGTCCCGGGGTAAGCAGTGGACCTTTCCTCCAGAAACCTGTCAAACCTTTTTTAAATCCAGCTACACTAACAGCTTTTACTACATCCTCCGGTAACGAATTCCAGAGTTGTAAAAATATTGTTGAGTGAAAAAATATTTTCTCTTATTAGTCTTAAATGGGTTACATTGTAGCTTACTGCATGTCCCCTAGTCTTTCTACTTTTTGGACCTTATGGTTCTTATTGCAGAGACTGTTAAAGAGAAATGGCGCAAAATGTGGCAGCTAGATTAATCATGAGGAAAGGCCTGAAGGAGCATATCACACCAATTCTAATGGACCTACATTGGCTCCCCATCACTGCACGCATACAATACAAAATCCTAATCACCACATTCAAGCTCATTCATAATATAGCACCCTTGTTTCTCAACACCCTTATCACATCGCAGCCAAATAACAGAAGCAGAAGAACCACACACCTCAACACCCTCATTGTTCCGGCTAGCCTGAGAGCTGTCACTGCAACCACCAGCAACCGAGCATTCTCATTCATAGCGCCACTGCTATGGAACCAACTACCATGCGAACTGAGAGCAATCAGTGACCTGTTGGTATTCAAAAAAAAGCTAAAGACGCATCTTTTCCAGACACACTTCAATCCCACATAAACTCTTTCACCATGCACAAGGAAAGAGCACTACATGTCCAACACCTATAGACTCCGGCAACCTGTAAATATGTACATACATGTGTAATCAATGTCTTGCAATCAAGTGTAAACCTGTAATCTGAATGTTTGTGTCCTGTACTGAATCATTATGTATGTTTTAATCCATGGCCTGTACAACCATACTGTTATGTATAGCAAACCTCTGCTGATCGCTGGAAGTAGCGGGATATAAGTGTACACTAAATAAATAAATAAATAAAGCAGATGAATTAAAGATAGATGTCAATAAGAAAATAGATGATCTTAAAGCAGAAGATAAGAACTTTGATAAGTTATTGAATGATTTTAATAGGAAATTTGATGATTATAGAAAGAATATAAAGACCCAGAATTTAGAAAAATTAAAAAGGATGAATTAGATTATAAGAAGGGTAATATTTATCAATGGTCCAAACCCAGTTCTCCTATTGCACCATTGTCAGTGTCCCAGATCTAAAGCTCTGTGGCACCAACAATACACAAACAGGTTCTGCCCCCCCCCCCCTTTCATACCTGCATCCCTGGTGGTCCGGTGGTGCATGGGGTAGAAGCGGTCCTCCCTGCTCTTGCCCCCATCATCGGGCTCTCCAAAATGGCCACAATCATGTGGTGCTGCCCTCTAGCCTCACTAGGGGGAAGCACCATAAGATTGCAGCCATATTTGTTAGTACCATTGAGGAAAACAAGAGTGTTACTGTGAGGCCCCCCAAACTGACTGACTAGCCAGAAATGTATGTTTAGAAGGGGAGAAGGGAGGGGGCGAAGGACCCCGACTGGCTAGCTGGGATTTTTTTTCACAGGGTGAGAGCTTTACTCACCTGACAAGCTGGGATACTTTATTTGGCTTGAGGTGCACCGATCCCACCAGACAGCTCCTGATGGGGATCGGTAGCTGTTAGTAGGGATAGGTGGTGAAGTGAAGGCAACCAACTTAGCTTCAAATTGTTGATGCCATGGACCTCTATATCTGCAGCACTGACAATAGCTTTTAGTGGGGGGGGGGGGGTGAGGGCTCGATCGAGGTGGTGTGTGACATGATAGGGTCAGACATCATGCCACCCATTCTCTGCCCCTATCACGCTCACCACCCATCCACTATGTGAAAAGCAGTTATCACAGAAAAGTGCCTGCGATATCTATGCACATCTCTCTTAGGGGCATTCTAGGGGCATTTCTGGGTGCAGCTTGGAAGGGGGGGGGGGGTGTCTGCATGTCCATGACGTATTTCACATAGGCCAGAGACATGCAGGGCAGATTCTTTAAATGTGCCAAGCTACACCTTCTATACACGAATAAGGATAGGACTTTGCTGTCTTTTCTGCTTGTGCATTAGTGACTGGAGAATCTTGGCTTGAGAATTATTGGCTTGACTATCATCTGTGTCCACATAGGTGTCTTTTGAGTCACTATTTGTTTCTCTTCAGTGTATGCTGTGCCCTTCTCAAACCTATCCACTGCCCCCTTTCCAAGATCCTGTTAGATTACCACTTCCTCATCCTCTCCTCACCCAGCTGTTCCAGTCCCAAATCCTATTGACATATTCTCTAGCCCTTAATGCATCGACTTTCCTTCTGTCCAGTTCCCTGTTGCCTGTCTGTATGTGGCTGTGTTCCCTGTAGCTTCTGTGTGGTTCCCCGCTGCCTGTGTGTGTGTGTGTGTGTGTGTTTGCATGGAGGTACTATACATGTACAGTGCTGTGGGTGCGGGTGGTGGGAATCACTAAGTGCTGGTGGTAGGATGCAGGGGCCATGGATAGGATGAATACATTTGTTGCGTAAGGCCCACAAGGAGCTCAGAAGAACCACTAGGAGCCATCCAAATCAGAGGGTCTACAGGCCCAGGACCCAATTTCTGCACCTCATAGATGAACAATGCTTGACCAGGATGTGTTTTGATAAGGCAGCCATCCATCATCTCTGCCAGGTGCTAGAGCTTCTCCTTAGCCCACCACACAGTAGGGTCTGTCCATGTCTGTCCGCCACAAGATCACCATGGCGCTCACCTTCCTAACCACTGGCAGTTTCCAGTCTCTGTTGGCCACCACTGTGGGTCTCAGCCAGTCAGCCATCCCACAGTGCATTTCATAGTTCCTTAGGGCCTTTCTAATCCACAGTACACAACATATAGCCTCCCTACAGACTGTGAAGTAGAGGCAGCAAACCATGATCCAGTTCCATGAGGTATCCGATTTCCATTAGTACTAGGGCTCATTGATTGCACACATGTGGCCCTCAGACCCCCACAATGGAAGAAAGACACTTACTGCAACAAGAAGGCATTCCACTCACTCAACATGCAGGTAGTCTGCAATGCATAGGGGAGATAACTGATGCCTTCCCCAAGTTTCCAAGTTCCTACATCTTCACCCACTCTAGCTGAGGGCATGGAAGGAGAGGGGGAGGAGGAATGTGTGGAGTAGGTGCTGGATGGGTAGGAGGAGGTGCAGGAGGTATGAGGAAGGAGGAGGGGAAAGAGATGAGGAAAAAGGCAGGGTAAGAGGCTATAGAGCCACTACAGCAACTGGTGACCCAGCCCATCCAGCCTGCCTCTATTCTGGACCAGGTGTATCACCATGAGACCCCCATGGCTTGGTTAACCTTGTGGTCCTGCTACATCTCACATCCCTAGGTGGTCATATACCTAGAAGACCTTAGAGTGGAGATACGTGCTATGTTTAGGGCCTTACATCAGTTCATGGCATGCATCTCTGCTCCAGCCACTCCGATTAGGATGGGGGAGGCTGGGGACTGGAGTATCACCCTATATATATTTTTAATGTGTTGCAAGAGAAAAGTAGTCTAGGAGGGCACTGAAATAAATATTTTTGAATATAACGATAGGTGGTCTTTTCAGGTACACAAATGCACCACTGAAGCTAGGTAGCTCTCCTCCATTCCATAACTCCAACATGTGTACTTAGACCCTGCTTTGGGAATCACAAGCACCTGGATGCCCAACATGGGAGCCAAACTGCCCACATCAGGCCCAGCCACCCCTGTGAACCCTGGAGACATCTGGGCAAGCAAATGGCCACTGCAAGGGACTTGGAGCCCAGCTATAGTAGACCTCTCTCACACAGACCTACTTGTTCTGAATTTCCCTCTAGGGAGGCAACCACTGCACAACTCCCACTGATCCTGGCCCCGTCTCCCTGTAGAATATAGTAACTGCCACCATCCAGAAGTCAATGCAGGGGTAGAGGTGTCCTGTACGAAATGCCTCAGGTATGCCGACACAGATCTGGTGGGGGACTACTGACACCCACACCAGCAGGCACATTATGTCTGTTATAGCACACCATGTTCCCCAACCATTGCTTCATGACAGTCAAAAGGTACACTGCAAGACATGGCTCCTGTGCCAGGGGTCATCCATGCCTAATGATGGCTGACAGCAGCATACGTCAGGGGCCCTAATGTCCACATAGATGTCACCAAGTCAGTGGACCACCATTACCTGTTCAACCATCTACCCTACAGTGGCCCACAGCAACAGTCCCATTGGGCAGCTTCTGAACCCACAGGATGTGCATACAGATTCACCAGCACATCATGTTGGAGGAATGGCAATGTACCATCCAGTGCACACGCACACATGAAGAATGGAAGGTCTGGTCACAATGGAAGCACAAACAGACAGAGACAGGTCCACATCAGAATGGATAACATGAGGGCACAGCATAGATGGGACAGCGACAGGCAACGGAGACCCTCAATGTTTATGTTTATTAAAACTTTATATACTGCCCATCCTGTTAGCAGCAGGGCAGTTTACAATAAAACCAAATTAAAACAAAATTGTAAAGAACTACAACAAATGATAATAAAGAATTTAGCATTCATACTTCAGGAAAAACAGGGTTAGGGACAAAAGGAGGAGGCGGGGATAATACAGAACTCAGACTTGCAACAGTGAGATCAGTCCAAATCTCCTCCACTGCATAGCTCAAGCTCCACACAGAGAGCAGATTTCAATGCAGTGAGGTAGCACCAGCGCATAGAAGAAACATTCTGGGTCTTGAAATCCCAGGGACCGGGGTGCAGTTTCAATGAATCCATCATGTGGCACCTGCTGCATCTGCAAAATGGATGAATCAGGGTGAGTGCTACACAGCAAGAAGATGTGTTTCACAAGAACATGGATATCACAGTTGTATGAACACTAGCCCCCCTGTGCTACCTGCTATATGTGCCTCCTGACCATGAGCAGTTCTGTGTGGTACATGGAGGCTGTGGCACATTACAGAGGTATACTCCCTCTATAAACTGACAATGTGTAGTGGGGAGGATGTAGATGAGCACCACAGGTGCTCATCATTAGGACCCCTTTGGGTGCACCATACCCACATTGGTATGTTGCCCCCATGGCAGCTACATTGGTACTGTCCTTTGCTACAGTACCTAGCCCATGCACATCCTGCCATCATTGCAACCCTCTGCTATGTCATTTTGTTCTTTATTTGGCTGTTGGAAAGTCAGAACTCATGAGGTGGCCAAGCCATTACAGTTGCAGTCCTCATGACATTGGGTACCTGTGTGTCAAAAGTACCAGTATTCATGGTACTATGGCACTATGCATTGCCTACCATCACTATCCCACACACAATTATGGCCTACATATGTCCCTTGGTACATCCCTTGCAGTGGTGCTCTCTGTCCATGTGGCTCCTCCTGTGGGTATCTGGTCCTTTCTACTGCCCACCCCACCTCCACCGCACCGCTTCTACATGTGTTTGAGGATATCATGTCCTATTCAGTACACCTTGAGCCCTCTCCTCTACATTTGTCGTTAGTTATACATGGTTCCTTGCTGCATACTGCCATTTCAGCCTATGCCCTGACTACCATGCTAATACATATGGCACCCTATTATTCATCAGTAACACAAAATGCCCAAAAATGGGTTTAAAAGTCTATAGATAGAATAACAGTTGATTGAAACCCACTCAAAATGTCTTCATAAAATCTGGACGTCTTCTATTCAACAATTGGGGCTCAGTCCATGGACTGACAGCAGCAAACTATAGCATGCTGCACACAAACTGTCATCATCGCCCCTAGTTGACAAAACATCAAACATGCCCAAGAGTAAAATATTCCTTTCTTTTTAAACATAAGCTATATTACTCATAGCATATTCAACTTTATTTGCTGGCATTGACTCCTCCAGGCATTAAACCAGGCTACAAATGATGGTTTACACCAGGGGTCTCAAACTCAAATTGCTTTGAGGGCCAAATGAGGACTTGTAGAGTAACCCGGGGGCCGCACAAGACGCAGGCCTCATTTGCATAATGGCATCATTTGCATAAGGGCATCATTTGCATAAATATTTGCATATACACTAACTTTTAGTAAACATGCAGAACATACACCATCACCAAACAAGGAATCACAATTTAGAAACAGGAAGACAATTAAACTGGGAACCCCAAAAGCCAAACTTAGAATGTACAACACTGTAGAAATAAAACTATAAATTGATTTCCTCTTGTATGTAAGGGAACAATCATGGAGAATGGGCCCCTGGGCCTGTGTCCACTCCCATATCTTTTCTGGTCACATGGAGGGGGATGCTCTCACCTTTGTGGCTCGAATCTCTGGCCCTGTGTTCATTCTCTGCTTGAAAACCCTAAGGAGGGGATTTCCTAGCTCTCTGTTCTCTCTGTTCCTGATGTCTGGAGAGAGAAATCTTTTGGTTCTGTGCAGTTTCTCTCCTTCAAGGTCCTGGGGGGAGGATTCTTCTGCCCCATGTTCCTTCTCTGCTTATGTTGATCCTATACTCACGATCTTCCTTTTATGCTGTTCAAAGGGTGGCATCCAGCTTTATGCTCGCTTTATTCTTCTGTGAGGAGAGGATCTCTGGTTCCTTCATTCATCCTGTCTCTTTTTGGGTCCCAGGGAAGGGATCCCTGGCCCTGTGTTACTACATTCTCTGTTTCTGGGATTTGGGAATGACATCTCTGGCTAGTTGCTTGCTTTTTCTCTACTTCAGGAGCAATGGGAGAGGATCCCCAAGTCTTGCACTGATGATATGACCAAAGAGCTCATGTGCACTCTGGCCATTTTTACACCAGCTGTTGCACAAGCCTTTTATTTTGATGTTTATAGACTCTCCTACCTTTTTTCTTAAAACTGTGTTTTTCTTTTATTTTCCAAAATGATGAGCTCACTATTAGTTGCATGAACAGACAGATGGGTCTATGAACCAATGGCAAACTCACACAGACAACATAGTCAGCCACAGAGAAATTTGAGTAGTGTCAGTTTTTCACCCGGGACTATTATTTTTTACAAACATAGCCACTATTGGCAGCAGTCAGTCCCTGATCCCAATGCCAACAGTATTAAGCGTCCCGCGGCCCCTCTGCCTGCTCTGAGTCCTCTCCTCCCTGCAGCATCAGCTCAAAAAGTGGCGGCTTTCAGAGCCGCGAAGAGAGAGAGTTTCTCTCGCGCGGTTCTGAAGAGCAGCGAGTCTTCAGAACCGCGCGAGAGAAACTCTCTCTCTTCGCGGCTCTGAAAGCCGCCACTTTTTGAGCTGATGCTGCAGGGAGGAGAGGACTCAGAGCAGGCAGAGGGGCCGCGGGACGCCTAATACTGCGGCGGCAAGTTTGGATTTTTTTTTTTTTTTAGACACCGGTAAGTGCTTCGCGGGCCGCACAAGATGCTCTCGCGGGCCGCATGCGGCCCGCGGGCCGCGTGTTTGAGACCCCTGGTTTACACAGCCAATTTGATATTTTGTCAATTGGGGGTAATGATGACAGTTTGTGAGCGGCATGCAGTAGTTTGTTGCTGTCAGTCCGTGTATTGAGTCCCAATTGTTGAATAGAAGAATTCCACATTTTATGAAGACATATTGAGTGAGTTTCAAGCAACTGTTATTCACTCCATTATTCATCTCCATGGTATCCTCCATGGTATGCCACATTTTACCATGTACCTGTACACTTTGTCGCCTCCCACTCAACCAATTTTTAACCTAGTCACTTTAGGGTCCATCCTTTGGGTGCTAAGGTTTTACTGAAATCCAAGTATACCACATCTAGGGCTCTCCCTCGGTCCAACTCCCTGGTCACCCAGTCAAAGAAATCAGATTTGTCTAACAAAACAAGGAGGGCCCAGGGATGGAGGAGGCCCACTTCTTGCTGCTCCCCTATCTTCTGATGTGAATTCCTTCTTTTCTGGGGGCTCTTTCTGATATTTTGCTTTATGGCCCTTAATTTGAACTTTTGCCACTGTTTCTACCCTTTCTGGGGTCTGGTAGAGGGCTTTTTATGTGATTGTTTTATGCTAGAAATTCTAGATCAAAGATATCCAAAGCCACATGGGGGAGGGGGAATCCCAGCTATTTGGGTTTTCAGGATATTCATGATGAATATGCATGGGATCTTCATGCATTGCCTCCATTGGATATCCTGTGTGCATATTCATTGTTGATATTCTGAAAACCTGAATGGCCGGGTTTCCTATGGGACAGTTTTGGGAATCACTGCTCTAGATGGCATGCACGGTAGATTAAAAACAAACAAACAAACAAAAAAATGGGGCAAGATATAAAAAAGGGCAACACATTCATTTCACTGCCTTGATCATTTGTTAAACAAAGGTGAAGTAGATCAGAAAGTTTTCATGCTAAATATTATTATAATCCTGACTAACATAATCCTCGGTGTTCCTAGAGTGTGAAAATGAGGTATTAAAGTGTAAATGTTTTTATTGATATTTCATCGCAAGACATTGTTAACAAACATTAATGAATAAAAGAATCTGTGTATTTTCTCATTAACTAGCTTTCAAGCAAATACCTACTCAAAAGTTCACAAACCTCACAGAAGTCCCCACCTTTTATATTTAAGATCTATCTTGTTTGGACAAGTTTCAACAAAGCTCCTTTATATACTAAAGTAATGCTTGCAAGTCATAAAAAGAATTGACTATACTGGAACAGAAAAAAGAAACCTATGTTCATTTCTTTACATGGAACATATTTGGGATAGAATGTACAAACACTGGTGCCCCCCTCCCAACCATCCACCCACCACCACCACTTCTAATCTGTCCTTAAGCTTAAGAGAAATTCCATATTTAGGAGATGACATTCATAGAGTTGGATGCTTGGTAAATAAAGGTGTGCAAGAAGGATGGTTACTAGAAAGCTGGATAAGACTATATTTAAAATATTATTCCTATGTATCTTAGATGCTCAAAGCCTTCAGAATACACCTATGAGCTTTGCAACTGGATAGACCTAAAGTAAAGATTCCAAGTTTGATATATGGATTCTATTACCTTTCCCTAACTCAAAAATATAAAACAGAATAGAATAAATAATTTAAAGGGACATTTTAGAAAGACTGTTTAGGTAGTGCTGGGGATGTGCAAAGCAAAACGTGTGAAAATCAATAGTGATTTTAGAAAAGGTGCATTTCTGCCCCCAAAGATACACACAACCCCCCCCCCCCCCCAAATAAAAACCCCCAGCATGACAGGGTTTACATATGGGCATGATGGAAAATAGGCTGCAACACATGTGCATAGTTCCTATCGAGAACAGCTAATACAATGAAGTGTGCCTGCATACCAAAATAAAATGCATGTGCATGTTTTTTATTTTTAATTGGGGAAACTACATATGAGTCGCCACTGCCAACTGACCATTAGCAGGATCTGTATGTGCCCATGTGTACAGAACATGGCACCCCCCCCCAATCTCCCCCCTTCCACATATGGAACATGCGTATGTGTTTCCTGACCTGTGCAGAACAGCATAGGTGGACTTGATGGCAGCTACACAGCAGCTCAGTCTCATAAGGGCAGAGACCTGCATGTTCTGCAGGCTGGTAGTGGCCAACAACAAGGTCCTGTACCCACCTGAATGGTGCAGGCCACCACATGCTCCAGCAGGCATATCTTACAGGGGGACATCTAGCTGCTAGCAGATACCCAGTGTGCAGTCAGGGAAGTACAGTAGATGGGTCTGGTCCAAACATCAGTCAAAATGGTGAAGTCACCCAGGGCAGTATCCTCTGAGGGTCTGTAAAGAGCAGCAGCAGTCAAAGCAATGCAATAGATCTGTGTAGCCACAGACATATAGACATCCAGATGAACAGACAACTCCTGCCAGGGAGAGTGGGCACACATAGCAACCAAGTAAACAGAGCAATTGCAAAGCACTATGTCCCATGAAGCTTACAGACATGATGGGAATGCAAGGGTTGTGACTGGATGGCCACAACCATTGAATGTACCAAAAACGTCACGGGGGAATAGGCACAAGACGGTATATCTGTCCAGGGCACACAATCCCACTGCTCCAGATATGAGAGTTCTGGCATGAACACATGTACAGCCTGCCAAAGAGCAGCCCCCCTCCCATGCATATCCATACACATACACATACACACACACACACACACACACACAAACACACATCCCACTGGTGTGGCCCTTGCCATAGGAGGATCACATGAAAAAAGAGCGGAACCTAGGCGTGATTGTTTCTGATGATCTTAAAGTGGCTAAACAGGTATACAAGGTGATGGCGAAAACCAGAATAATGGTTGGGTGCATAGGGAGAGGAATGTTCAGCAGAAAAAAGGAGGTGATACTGCCACTGTATAAGTCTCTGGTGAGACCTTATTTAGAGTATTGTGTGCAATTCTGGATGCCACACCTTCAAAAGGATATAAACAGGATGGAGTTGGTACAGTGGGTGGCTAATTGGGAGTATTATGCAGAAATATTTCTTTATGGAAAGAGTGGTAGATGCAGGGAATGATCTCCCAGTTGAGGTAGTAGAGACGGGGACAATATCTGAATTCAAGAAAGGATGGAACAAACACAGATCTCTAAAGGAAAAAGAGGAACTATACTATTTGATATGGAACGGCAGACTAGATAGGTCATATGGTCTTTTTCTGCTCACATATTTCTATGTTTCTTCCTATAGTGCAGGGGCTGCATGAGTGGAATTTATATTGCAGTTAAACGATCTGACCATCAAAGTTAAAACAGATGTAAAATATCTAGGTATAATAATAGATCAACAACTTACCTTCCAGTCACACATAAAGCAGACTACTTCCACAAGCTACAGCAAATTAAGGACACTGAGAAACCTCCGTCTACTACTTACCCAAGATTTATTCAGAACTGTCTGCCAAGCCATAATCACACCCTCCTTTGACTACTGCAACATTATTTACCAAGGCCTTCCTAAAAATAGCCTCCACCCACTACAGTTAGCCCAGAACACTGCAGCACGAATAATCTCCAGAACCCCACGTCGAGCCCACATCACCCCCATACTAAAGCAATTACATTGGCTCCCCATCACTCCAAGAATGAGATACAAAGCCCTCATGATAATATTTAAAATACTTCACAATGAATCTGCCACCTGTCTTCAGACTCTGATCTCCACCCATCAAACTGACAGACTAAGAAGATATAGCACCATCAACCTCCTAATGATTCCACCACAGAAGATTAACAGTAAGCAAATAACATACAACAGGGCATTCAATCTATTTGCCCCTACCTTGTGGAATTCCCTTCCTCCCCCGTTAAGTGGATGCCTGGACTTAGAAGAACTTAAAAACACATCTCTTCCAAGAAGAATACCACATCACTGTAACCCAAGACAACCAACTACCTTAGCCGTATATGGAAGAGAGGAGGGACAGTGGAGATATGATTCAGACCTTTAAATACTTAAAGAGTATTAATGAACAAACAAACCTCTCCCAAAGACGGGGAAGCTGTAAAACTAGAGGGCATAACATGAAACTGCAAGGGTGTAAATTGAAAGGCAATGTCAGGAAATATTTTTTCACTGAAAGGGTGGTGGATGCTTGGAATTCCCTCCCGATGGAAGTGGTGGGGGCAAATACAGTGACAGAATTCAAAATGGCATGGGACAGACACAGTGGATCTCTCTATAGCAACAGGATAAAATAAAAATAAACTTAACTATCTAATTTCTCAACAAACAAAGGTGTCCTATATGGAGCAGTGGATTCACCCCTAAACAAAGACATGGGGAGGGGTGACCTGCACGGAGCGGCAGGTGCACCTACTGTTGCCATCTTGCTGGGCAGACTAGATGGACCATACTGGTCTTTATCTGCCGTCATTTACTATGTTACTATGTTGCTGTCAGACCAACCCCCACACACTTTGATACTAGACTTCAAATTGCACCATGTTAAACCCAAATTACCTGACTAAAGATCATAAGATCATAAAATATGCCATACTGTGTTAGACCAAGGTCCATCAAGCCCAGTATCCTATTTCCAACAGTGGTCAATCTAGGTCATACGTACCTAGCAGTTTCCCCAAAAGACACAGGTTCCACAATGCTTGTATTGGGTCAAGCAGTGACATCCTGCGTCCCTTTTTAATAATAGTATATGGACCTTTCCTCCTGGAACTTGTCCAAACCTTTTTTAAACCCAGCTACACTAACGGCTTTTACTACATCCTCCGGTAACAAATTCCGGAGTTTGATTATACGTTGAGTGAAAAAAATATTTTCTCTTATTTGTCTTGAATAGTTTACTACTACTACAACTACTACTACTACTACTAAGCATTTATAAAGCGCTACCAGGCGCACGCAGCGCTGTACAAAGAAAACACAAAAAGACAGTCCCTGCTCAAAAGAGCTTTCAATCTAAAATGACAAAGCAAGAAAAGGAGTAGAAAAAGATAAGAACAAGGGCAAAGAGACAAGAGCAGGAGAGACAGGACAAAGGAAAGAGGTAAGAACAAGTGTAAGAGGAGAAAGAAAAGTGAAATAAAAGAGGGGAAGGAAGGAGAACAGCAAAATCAAGAGCCAAAGGCAGAGGCGAAAAGATGAGCTTTTAACTTGAGTTTGAAGAGGGGCAAAGAAGATGCCTGACGTATAGACAAAGGAAGTTTATTCCAAGTGTAAGGAGCAGCAAGGTGAAAAGAGCGGAATCTGGAGTTGGAAATAGAGGAAAAGGGCATAGCAGGAAGCAACTGGGAAGAAGAACAGAGTACACGAGGGGGGAAATAGGGAGAAATGAGAGAAGAAAGGTACTGAGGAGCCACAGAGTGAATGCACTTATAGGTCAGAAGGAGAAGCTTAAAGTGAATATGGAAATGGATAGGGAGCCAGTGAAGAGATCTGAGGAGAGGAGTGATGTGGGGAAAACGAGGCTGACAGAAAATCAAATGGGCAGCGGAGTGCTGAATAGACTGAAGAGGGAAGAGATGAGACTGAGGGAGACCAGCAAGAAGGAGGTTACAATAATCAAGGCGGGAGGTGATTAGGGAATGGATGAGGGTTTTAGTAGTGAGCTCAGAGAGAAAGGGGCGGATTTTGCCAATGTTGAAGAGAAAGAAGCGACAGGTCTTAGTGATGAGTTGGATATGAGAGGAGAAAGAGATCAAAGAATCAAAAATAACACCCAAATTGCGAGCAGATGAAACAGGTTGGAGAACAGAGCCATCAACAGAGACTGAAAAAGAAGAAGGAGAAAGGGAAATTTTAGGAGAAAAAAACGAGAAGTTCAGTCTTGGCCATGTTCAATTTCAGGCGACGATGGAACATCCAGGCAGTAATGGCAGAGAGACAGCAAGAGATCCGGGACTGGAAAGCAAAAGTAAGATCAGGAGTAGAGAGATAGATTTAGGAGTCATCAGCATAGAGATGGTACTGAAAACCATGAGAGGAAATAAGCGCACCAAGGGATTGGGTATAGAGAGAAAAAAGAAGGGGACCCAAGACAGGACCCTGGGGGACACCAACCGAGAGTGGGGTAACAGGAGGAGGAGCCACCAGAACATACACTAAAGGAGCGATGGGAGAGATATGAGGAGAACCAGGAGAGAACAGAGTCCCTAAAGCCAAGTGAGGTCAAAGTGTCAAGAAGAAGATCATGGTCAACAGTGTCAAAGGCAGCAGAAAGGTCAAGGAGGATAAGGCAGAGTAAAGGCCTTTAGATTTAGCCAGGAACAAGTCACTGGAGACTTTGACAAGAGCAATTTCAGTAGAATGCAAAGGATGAAAACCGGATTGTAAGGGATCCAGAAGAGCATGGGAAGAGAGGAAGTCAAGACAACAGCGGTAAATCGCACGTTCGAGCAGTTTAGAAATGAAAGGAAGGAGAGAGATAGGGCAATAATTAGAAGGACAAGAGGGATCAAGTGAGGGTTTCTTAAGGAGAGGTGTGACCACGGCATGTTTAAAATCAGCCGGGACAGTAGCAGTGGAGAGCGAAAGGTTGAGAATATGAGAAATGGAGGGGACAACGGTAGAGGAAATAGAGGAGAGGAGATGGGAGGAGATAGGATCAGGGGAGCAAGTGGTGAGCTTGGAGGAGGAGAGAAGAAGAGCAGTTTCATCAATAGAAATTGTGGGGAAGGAAGAGAGGGTAGGATGAGAAGGGGGGAGAGAATGAAAGCAGGAAAGGGAAATCAGGGATTTAGAGGGAAACTGGAGAGTGATCTTATGGATTTTATCATGGAAGTAATCAGCCAGAGCCTGGGCAGAAAGGGAAGGAGGGATCAGAGGCGGAGGCACTTTGAGGAGAGAATTGAGAGCAATGAAGAGACAGCGAGGATCAGAGGCATGAGAATTAGTCAGGCAAACAAAGTAATCTTGTTTGGCAAGAGCTAAAGCAGATTTGAAAGAGCAGAGCATGAATTTGAAATGAAGGAAATCTTCAGGGGAGCGGGATTTGAGCCAGGCACGCTCAGCAGAGCGGCCACAGGAGCGAAGATAGCGAATAGTGGGAGAGAGCCAGGGCTGAGGTAAGGAATGCCTTACAGGACGAGGGATGAGAGGAGCAAAAACATCCAGAGCTGAGAAGAGCGCAGCATTATAGGACATCACTGCCATATCAACAGACTTGGAGGACAAAACAGAGTAGAGAGAAGGAGAAATGGTAGAGGAGAGAACCAGAGGATCAATGGCAAGAAGGTTCCTAAAAAGAGTAGAGGAGACAGGATGAGGCAGGGGAGGAGGAAGGTGAAGTTTAAAGGAGAGAAGGTGATGATCAGATAAAGGAAGAACAGAATTACTGAAGTTCAAGGGAGAGGAGCAAGAAAAGAAAACCAGATCCAGACAATGGCTATGAAGGTGAGTGGGGGCAGAGGAACAAAGTTGAAGGCCAAATGAGGAGGTAAGAGAGAGGAGCTTCAGAGTAAGAGGATCAGAGGGGTTATCAACATGGATGTTAAAATCACCAAGAATAAGAGAAGGGGAGGTAGGGATAAGAAATAGGGAAAGCCAAGAGAGAAAGTCAGAGAGAAAAGAACAAAAAGCCTTGTCAGGAGAACGATAGACAACAGCAATACGGAGAGGAAGTGGGGCAAAGAGGCGAATAGAGTGGACCTCAAAAGAGAGGAAGGAATGAGACTGAGGCAGAGAAAGAGGTTGGAAATGACAGGAGTGGGAGAGAAGAAGGCCAACCCCACCACCATGTCCTGTAGGATGAGGAGTATGGGAGAACTGGAGACCACCAAAGCAGAGGGCAGCAGCAGAAGCGATATCGTCAGGGAGGAGCCAGGTCTCAGTTCAAGCAAGAAGATGAAAAGCGTTGGAGAGGAAAAGATCATATGTAAAAGAGAGTTTATTAGAGACAGAATGTGCATTCCAAAGGGCACAAGAGAAAGGGAGAGAGGAAGGGGAAAGAAGGTGAATATGAATAAGATTGGACAAGTTGTGAGAGGAACTCAGTACAGAATTTGACAAACGTCTAGGAGGGGAAGGAATAGGGGTGAAATCACCAGAAGAGGGAGGTGGAGGAGAGGGAGAAGGAGAAGCTAGAGGGATATGGATGAGATTAGCCAGATTGCTCATCACAAAGGAAGGCAGAAGTCAAGGGAGCAGCAAAAGGGAAGGAGGAAGAGAGACCTAAAGTGCAGCCAAAGTAAGGACAAGAAAGGAGGAGAGAATGAAAGCAATGGGAGGTAGGAGAAGATAGTAGGTTAATAAAACATCAGAGAAATCAAATGATACAATAAGTACAAGAGGCAGTGAAATACCAAACAATCAGGAGGCAAAGGGAGCAGACAGTCAATGATGCAGCGGAGGACCACAGGAGAGGATGACAATAGCAGACGGAGCAAACATCGATGCAGCAGGAGAAGGCCAAGGTGCAGAAAGCCACAGATCCAGAGCAGAAGGACCGCCTGCGGACCCCGCCAGTGGATTTAGTTCAGCAAAAAAGACTCCACAAACACCCTGTAGCTTCACTGCATTTCCCCTAGTCTTTCTATATTCTGATGACGTAAACAATCAATCTACGTTTACCCGTTCCACTTCGTTCATTAATTTATAGGCTTCTATCATATCTCCCCTCAGCCGTCTCTTTTCCAGGTTAAAGAGCCCTAACCTTTTTAGCCTTTCTTCATAGGAGTATCCTTCCATTCCCTTTACCATTTTGGTGGTTCTTCTCTGAACCTTTTCTAATAACGCTATATCCTTTTTAAGATATGGTGACCAAAATTGCACACAATATTCAAGGTGTGGTCGTACCATGGAACGATACAGAGACATTATAATATCTTTTGTTTTATTTTCCATTCCTTTTCTTATGATACCTAGCATTCTATTTGCTCTCTTGGCCACCACTGCACACTGGGCCAAGGGTTTTAACATGTTATCCACAATATCGCCTAAATCTTTTTCCTGGGTGGTGGTTCCTAATGTGGAACCTTGCATCGTGTAACCATAGTTTGGGTTGTTCTTCCCTAGTGTGATGCAGCGGACCCTCTTGCAGAAGGAAAAAAAGTTTTAAATTTAGAAAAAAACAGGTTTCAGATGCAATATCCTGAAGGTCCACATAGAGGGAGCAGGAGAGCCAGCATAGATTCAGAAGAACCACGCCTCTATGGGCAGGACTTAGGCCCAGTCAGTTCCGATTTAAGCAGAGGCAGTCCTGAATCAAGAGGAGCAGTTGAAGTGGGAGCAGTCAAGGAAAGACAAGCCCAGAGAGCAGTTGAAGTGGGAGCAGTCAAGGAAAGACATGCGAGGAACGACGTGGAGGAAAGGCCTCCAGTGAAAAGATATCCAGGAGAAAGATATCCAGCTGGAAAAGATATCCAAGGAGAGAAAGGTACTCAGAGGGATATCTATAGAAGTAACTGGAGAGAAAAGTGGAGAACTCAGAGGCCTGGTGAACAGGGAGAAGCTGAAAGGGCGCGGCCACCAGATAACAGCCACAGGAGTGGAAGCAAAGGCCGATGGCAACAGCTGCAGCCTTGCCTCAGAGGGGTTTCTCCACACACTAAGGAAAGAGAGACACTGGGGGAATACTTGGGCCAGCAAGAGTTGGAGGATAACCAGACTAGGCCTCAAGCCTTCCCTGGAAAAGACAGAAGAAAGCTCAAAGGTAAAGCAGCCATTTCTTGTGATTGTTTGCTTAGGCCTAGCACAGAAGAAAGCCAGAGGAAAGAAGTTTATCTGTATAACAATGATACTTATAAGCAGAGATTAACTGATAATTTCCCTAAGAAGAAAACTGCCAGTATTAAATGTTGTGACAAGAGTGCTTTTAAAACTATAGCGGATGAACAGCCATTGTTCTATCCTGTAGCCAGAAGCCGACACCCTAAGCTAACAAACAAACACTGGAAAACTGTATGGCATGTTTTTAAAAAGCCAGAACTCAGCCCTACCGAAGCTTCAGACTCAGAGCTATCTGATATGGAATGGATGCCAGTGGAATCTGGGGGTGAGGAGGCTGAGGAACCAATGGAGTGTACATATTGTACAGCAGTGAAGCTATAGCCTGTTTGGGAGTTCAATGAATGCATAAAGTGAATGCAGGATTCATCTTACTTTAAGTTACTGTGAAGTTAACAGTTGTTACTTTGACCGTTTTTGTATGCGTTGAACCTGATGTAAAGACTGATACAATCCTGTGGCTTTCCAAAGCTGTATGTTTTGAACCATTTTTGCGTAAAGGAGAAATAAAGCCTTTTTCTTTTTCCCTCCACTTTGGTGTGAAGTTACTCTTTTGGGAAGTTGGTAACGAGGTCGGCACAAAGGACCGCTACCTTTGACCCTCGCACCTGGCCAACCCCAATACCCCTAATCTTGTGTGCTCCCCAGCTCTTTGGTGGAAACACTACGCCGCCACCAGAGGGGGCTGCAGGGGACACTAGGTGCATAACTTTGCACTTGTCCACATTAAGTTTCAACTGCCATTTTGATGCCCAGTCTTCCAATTTATCAAGATCCTCTTGCAATTTTCCACAATCCTCATGGGTTTTAACAACTTTATTTTTTTTAATTATTTTTATTGGTTTTAAATATTGTACACTACAATATCTACAGTCACAGGTACAAAGTGATAGTTAAACCTGGAAAACATATCAAGAAAAGCAAGAACACCCGAACAACACAAGGAATGCTTGCCACCTTTATACTACGCAACACCCCGGAACTTCCCCCCTCCCATCCCTCCCTGGGTCGGACTACAAAAAAAAAAAAAAAAAAAAAAACCTCTGTGATGACACTAGATTCTGTGTAATTCTAAAGAACATTTCACCTCTGCTACAAAATCATCTAGGTATTTCCATCTGTTGGTTCCTGAGTCCCCGGATAGATTTTTTCTAAGAGACATTTTGATCTTAGTCTTAATGTTAAAGTTAAGGTTTGAGCCCCTATGGATAAGTGTCCACTCATGAGCTTTCTCGTATTTGGCGTATAGGCAGCGTTGATTCCCATTGATATACATCCAGCATGGAAGAGGCCTTTCAATGAGAGACGATTAGTTTTAAGGCAATTGCCAACATAAAATGAAATAAGAAGGCCTTTTTTTGGGAAGAACTACTCCATCCTCTGTCGAGCGTAGAATGACAGTTTTCCATGTTAAAGGGGCTTGAAACCGCAGGACTCTTTTAATCTTATCCCATACCTGTCTCCAAAACCTCTGAACGTAAGGACATTCGTAAAGCATATGTTTCAAAGTGCCTGGCCCACCTGCACAGGACCAACATTTGTTACTTGTCATAGGGAGCCATTTTGTGACTCTAACCAGCGCACAGTACGCCCTATGCATTAAAAAAAATAATGACTGGGTAAGGGCCGCTGCTTTGGAGACTCTATTTACCTGACTCCATATTTGACACCAGGATTGTGCAGAAATAGGAGAACCCAAATCCAACTCCCAAGACATCTCCAACCCCACCAAAAAATGCACCGCATTATCTCTTAATGCGGCATAGAATTTGAAAGCTGTACCCTTCGGACTGTGGCAAATTTCCACCAATTCCAACAGACCCCATTGATCTTTCAACTTCATGGGGTCACCCACATTCCCTTCAAGACAGTGCTTGAGCTGAATTCATTGATAACGCCAAGATCTAAGTAGAGCAAACTCATGTTGAAGATCTTCAAAGGATTTCCATTTGCTCTGACTGACAAGCTGACCAACTGTCCAGATGCCTTTTTCTTGCCAGTTTTTCCATATTACCACCTTACGGATGATTTTAAATTTTGGGTTGTACCAAAGCGGGAATAGGGAGGAGCCACACTCCTCCTTCCCTAATATTCCCTCTAAAAAAATAAAGGTTTCTTGAGTTGCCTGAATTATTTGGAGATTTTTAAATGAGTCTACAAACCGCATACCCAACCATAGCGACAAAGGGATAGGAGGGCCCATTCGTTCTTCAGAAATCTAACCAGACTTGTCTCATCCCTTCATCCTTGGGAAAACACCACTCAGCACCTTGCTTTAACTTAAAATCCATATGATACCATCAAAAGTCAGGAAAATGAATTCCCCCCTTGAGCTTGTTCGCTGTTAGTTTGGAAGTCGCAATCCTGGGGGGTTTGCCCGGCCATAAGAAATCAACAAGTAGTCTTTCCATTTTCCTATAAAATTTATTAGGTAATGCCAAAGGAAGCATTTCCAAAATATAATTTATCTTGGGAATCAATACCATTTTCGCAGAATCTAGCCTGCCCCACCAAGACAGGTGGAGATGTGACCATCTTGAAGTAAAGGAAAGGATCATTTCTATCATTTCTTTAAAATTTAGCTGTAGTGTTTCTTCCAAAGAAAAGGCATACTTCACCCCCAAGTATTTTATAGCTTTGGCTTCCCATTGAAAGGGACAGAGGGCTAGCACAGAGGAGAAAGTCAATTTATTTAATGGAAAGGCAACCGACTTGTTCCAGTTTATTTTGTATCCAGACAGACTTGAGTATGAATCCATTAACCTCAAAACCTCCCCCACCGAATCAGGCTGAACAAATAACAATAAATCGTCTGCATATGCAGATAGCTTGATATGCATATCTCCAATAGAAATTCCCTGAATCTTATCCGAGTGTCTAAGCAGTAGGGCCAGCAGTTCTAGTGCGATATTAAACAATAGGAGTGAAAGGGGGGCAGCCCTGACGTGTTCCTCTGTACAGCGGAAATGAGGCAGATAGCAACCCATTCGCTAGGATACGAGCAGACGTATTGGCGAATAGTAGGTGGATAAGACGCAAAAACTCTTCACCAAAGCCAAACCATCTCAAGGCCTGCTGCAGAAAGGACCATTCTAATCGGTCAAAAGCCTTTTCTGCATCGACTGAGAACCCTACCACTGGAAAGTTCGAATGTTCAGAGATTGCCAGAAGATTCATAAAAAGACAAGCATTGTCCGTGGAGGACCTCCCGACCATGAAGCCGCATTGATCCGGATGGATAATGTAAGGGACTACTTTTTCTAGTCTATGTGCGAGAATGGCTGCAAATAATTTATAATCCGCATTTAATAATGATATGGGACGATAATTTTCTACTCTCTGAGGATCCCTACCTGGTTTTTCCAAGACTACAATTGTCGCTTCACTAAAGGAGCCTGTGACCGGAGATTGCACGCTTAAGCTCAGGAAGTATTGTTGCAGAAAGGGTAGGAGATCTTCCGCAAACACTTGATAAAATTCGGAGGGCATTCCATCTGGTCCAGCAGCTTTCCCCTTAGACTGACCCTGTAAGACTTCTCTAATCTCACCAATAGTAATAGTACTCTCCAATCCCTCTTTCTGTGAAGGAGATATAGAGGGATGAGGGATTTGCCCAAAAAGTGCTTGGAAAGCAGCAGGGTCAGCTTGGGTTTCAGAGGAATACAACTGAGAGTAAAAGGATTTAAATGTCTTGGTTATTTCCTCTGAACTTGTAATCAGGGTCTGTTTGTCATCACAGAGGGACTCAATTCTTCTTTTAGGAGGTCTAGGTCTAAGGGTACGTGCAAGGAGGGATTCTGCTTTATTCGATTTCAATATAATATTGGCCGATGATAACTTTGCAGCTTCCATGCCAATGATACAGTTGTATTGGTATCTCAATTTCTGCAAACGCACGAGAATCCATGAGTCTGACCCATCTCTCAGTAATCTCTCACCCATGTGAATTTGGGAATCGAATCCGTCTAAACAGGCTTTCCTTTGCTTATCCAGTTTAATTTTGTAGCTTGTACACTCAGCTCGCATATACGCCTTAAATGCCTCCCACCATGCCCATCCGGCTGTGTCCTGAGGGAGATTTACCTCAAAGTAACCCTTGATTGCAGCCTTGATAGACTCGTGGAAACCGGGGTCATTTAATAGCTCTTTCGGGAAGAACCACGTGGGGCTCCATATGTTGGGGTCACCTAATTGCAAAGCAAAAGTTACTGCTGTGTGGTCTGATATGTGAGTACCACAGATGTCAGCTTGAGTGACTGAAGGAACCAAAGATTTAGATATTAGAAAGAAGTCTATACGTGAATGTGAACCGTGGGGTAAGGAGTAGGATTGAATTATCGAGAACAAAACTGAATTTAGGGATCTACATGGTTGCCGGTCCGATAGAGGGTCCAGCGTTAGGTTAAAATCACCCCCCAAAACGGTATCATATGCAGCCCATTCCTGCACCTCCTCAGCTAAGGTGCGATAGAAGATAATATCATCATAATTGAGACCATAAATGTTTATGATAACGATTTTTTGACTTCCCAATTGGAGTAGAGATTTGGCCCATCTCCCTTCCAAATCTGCTTTAGCGTGCAGAATCACTGGTGTCAAAGACTTGAGGATCAGGATAGCAACACCATTTTTCTTTTTCTGAGCAGCTGAATGGCCCACCAGAGTGTATTGTCCCATACCCAATTTCGCTGTTTCAGAAGACGAGAGATGAGTCTCCTGAAGGAGAACTACATCCGCCCTTTCCTTTTTACAATAGAGCAGGATTTTTTTCCGTTTAGCCGGGTTCATAATGCCCTTGACATTCAGAGACAAAAATTTAAGAGGCTTCATCAGATTCTTTCCAGGAATACCAGCCATCACAGTTCAGTTCCCTGCCACCATTCTTATTTAAAAAGTCCGACCCAAACCAGTTTAACCCCAACAACATATCCCAAGTAACAACCCCCTACCGCAAAGGAAGCACATTTGGGTGAGCCAGAGCCCGAGATCGAAACCACCCAGCCCCGCCAGAACTAATATATATTCCTCCCCTCCTATCATATCAAACAGAACAAGGTTACCAGCCCCCACTTTTTTTTTGTTTATTTCCCTCCCTTCATGCAGTATTATGAGCGCCAGAGGCCTGAGAATATCCTCTTCATCACAACTTAAATTAACCAAGCCCGCATGTTCCATAGTACACTATATCTATACGACAGATATATCCCTCATCTCCAATATTGTATTACCATATTGCAGAGAGACCGAGGGTTCAACGAGAGGATATGAACATTAAATTAAAGAAACAATTCAAACATTGATATAAAAGCTTCAGTAATCGATATCATAATCATTCCCTCATGCCCAACATATGCTTACCAAATCAGCATACCAATCGTGGATTAACTTCCTTTCATTCCCAACAAAAACATTGTTAACCCATACATTGTAGTACTACATCAATGCTATACCACACTTGAGACCCACTACATAAATAACGTGCCTCCGTGTTTTAAAGGAAATCAGGGATAAAACAAAGATAGGAACCTTTAGGGATACATGACAACCATGTCTTTAACAGCTGAAGTCCTGGGAGCTCCGTCCCTGATTAGCAGGCCCAGTCAAGGGAAACCTTCAGCGCATTACTTCTGCTTCTTTTTCATCCAAAAATGCCTGGAGAGCCGATGGTTCCTCAAAAGTTCTGGTTTGATTGTGAAGAGTAACCCTCATCCTTGCCGGAAAGAAGAGACTGTATCTGGCCTGGACACTTTGTAGACGGGGTCTGAAGGAAAGGAACTGCTTACGCCTTTCCACAGTTGGTTTGTTGAAATCCGGGAAAAACGTCAACGTGTGCTCCTCAAATTTTATCGGAGGGCCATGATTTGCACCACTTGGGAGTAGCGGAGCGCACGGATTATAATTGGCCGCGGATGTCGATTATGAGGATTCGCTTGAGTCGGAAACCTGTGAGCCCTATCGATTTCAAATGATGGGCTAAAGTTAATCCGAAGGATCTTGGGGATTGTTTTTTCCATGAAGATCACCATGTTTGTGCCTTCTGCGCCTTCCGGTACACCTACCACCCAAATATTATTTCTTTGGGTTCGGTTGTTGAGATCATCCAGGCTACGTTCAAGGGCCTCCATCCTTTTCCCATGCTTTGTCACAGCTTTGAGCTTTCCTTCATGAACGGATATTTTATTTTCTGCTTCTTCCATTCTAGATGTAATAGCCATCAACTGTTCTTTTAATTCTTTTAATTCTAGGATATCCGTTTGTACACCTGCCAGAGTCTCCTCGTTCGCAGCGACCATCTCTTGAACCGCTGTTATCTCTTGAAGAAGTTCTTGTAGGCCTTCCGCATTTTCATGGGTGGTCGCCATCTTGAGAGGGGACGGGGATCAGGTTTAGATCTTTTCGCCCCGGGGTTTGACCCAGTCCCGAATTCTAGTCTTGTCTGTTTACTGCCCGCCATGGTCGTGCCGAAGTTCAACAGCTGAGAGAGGCACGTATTGCCAGTAGATAGGAAGGGAGGATAGGATTTTACAAGGATTCAGCAGGGAGCTAACGGGCTAAGCAGCCATCTCCCTTGGCAGCTGGCTCCGCCTCCCGGGTTTTAACAACTTTAAATAGTTTTGTGTCATCTGCAAATTTGATAACCTCGCTCGTTATTCCCTTTTCTAGGTCATTTATGAATATGCAGCGGACCCAGCACAGATCCATGGGGTACACCACTATTCACCTTTCTCTATTGGGAAGATTGGCCATTTAGCCCTACCCTCTGCTTTCTATCTTTTAACCAGTTCCTGATCCACAATAGTACACTGCCTCCTATCCCATGACTCTTTAGTTTTGCCAAAAGTCTCTGATAAGGGACCTTATCAAAGGCTTTCTGAAAGTCCAGATATACTATATCAACCGACTCACCATTGTCTACCTGTTTATTCACACCTTCAAAAAAACATAACAGATTAGAAAAACAAGATCTTCCTTGTCTAAAGCCATGTTGGCTGTCTCCCATTAAGCCATGACTATCTACATGTTCAGTAATTTTGTTCTTTATGATGGTTTCTACCATTTTTCCCGGTACTGACATCAGGCTCACCGGTCTGTAGTTTCCCGGATCACCCCTGGAACGCTTTTTAAAAATTGGAGTTACATTGGCCATCCTCCAATCTTCAGGTATTACAGATGATTTTAATGATAGTTCACAGATTACTAATAGGTAGGTCTGCTATTACTGTTATATTGTTTCTACTGTTTAATTTCAATGCACAACAGAGAGCCTAACAGCCCTGTTTGTTGGTTAATTGTAAACCGCTTTGAATTGTAGAAAGGCAGTATAAAAGCAAGTTTAAATAAATAAATGCATAGCCACATTGTCAAAACCCGGGAGCTGCTGGGCCACCAGGAATCAGCATTGACTCAAAGGCATACATTGCATTATACTGCACTTAATAAATGCTAACTGAATACATGGCCTATGATAAAGCCACATTAAGTACAGAAAAAATAACTACAAAAGTGATAATGGAAATATGTAGACAAAATTAAACTGAGAACCCAAGAAGCCAGACTCTACATACTGTGCAACACCAGAGAAATAGAAACAGCAATACAAGCAGATATAAATTCCAAAAACTGTTCAGTGCCATCAAGTCAGTGTTAACTCATGGCAACCCTCTGGATAGTTGTTCTAAACTGTATTTGGCCTTCGGTCAGGGTGGCTCCCATAGCTGCTGTTTATTATATCAATCCATCTCTCATTGCTGGCCTTTCTCTTTTACGCTAATCTTCTACCTTGCTAAGCGTGATGTCTTTCTCTAATGATTTCTCTCTCCACATGATGTGTCCAAAGTATGAAAGTCGAAGTCTTGTCATCTGAGCTTCTAAGGAAAGCTTAGGTTTGATCTCCTCTAGTACTAGACTGACTGGTTTGTTCTTCGGGCAGTCCAGGGGATACAAAGTATTCATTGCCAGCATAATTCAAAGGCATCAATTTTCTTCCTATCTTTTTCACTGTCCAACTTTTGCATCCATATGATATTATTGAAAATACCATGGCTTGAACAAGTCAAATCTTTGTATGGAGTCATCTCTACTCTTGAGAATCTTGTCTAGGTCCTTCATAGCCATTCTGCCAAGAGCAATGCGTCTGATTTCTTGATTGCTTATTTCATTATTGATAGTTGATCCAGTAGGTTAAAATTGTCCACTATTTCAATTTCTTCTCCATCAATGCCGAACTTATTGATTTTGTCAGTTGTCAGGATCTTTGTTTTCTTTAAATTAAGGTGCAGGCCCATTTTAAGACTGTTCCTTAATCTTGAGAAGCAAATGTTTCAGAACGTCTTTGCTTTCAGCCAGTAATGTGGCATCATCAGCATAGCAAAGGTTGTTGAGTCTTCCACCAATCTTCACACCTCAGTTGTCTTCATACAGTCCTGTTTCTCTGATTTGCTCTGCATATAAATTAAACAGGTAGGGGGAAACTATGCAGCCTTGTCATACACCTTTGCTGATTTTAAACCATTCTGTTTCTCCTTATTCTCTACGAACTGTTGCTTTTTGATCAATGTAAAGGTTATGCAAAAGAACTACCAAGTGTTCTAGTATATCCATACTTCTTAATGTGGCCCAAAGTTTCTCATGGTTTACACAGTCAAAAGGCTTACTGTAGCCCATAAAACACATATGGATATCTTTTTGGTATTCTTTTGTCTTTTCAAGGATCCATCTCGGATCTGCAATGATGTCTCTCATTCCTCGCCCTTTCCTGAACCCTGCTTGCACGTCTGGCAGTTCTCATTCCAGGTATGGTTATAGTCTCTGTTAAATGGTCTTGAGTAGAATCTTGCTGGCATGTAGAATCAGAGCAATTGTACGATAATTTCCACAGTCAGTCAAATCACCTTTCTTCAGTATTGGAATAAACACAGATCTTTTCCAGTCAGATGGCCATGATTTATTTTATTTTATTTACATTCTCTTATATACCGTGCTATTCTGCATCAGTGCATCAGTGCATCAGCTGAGCTTTGTAAGTATGGTAACAGCTGCATCTGATTGCTGTAATACTTCAAAGGGAATACTATCAATGCCCGGTGCTTTGTTCTTTGATAAGGCATTCAATGCTGCTTCGACTTCTTCTTTCATCACCAATGGTTCCTGATCTTAAGGTACACGTTGAAATTGCTGTTGGTCCATTTGATCTTTATCTTATAATTTATTTATTTAGACAGTTTTGTATACCGCCTTATCCTTCAATCAAAGCGGTCCCAACACAATTGGGGGATACATTTAACACGCGGGGATACAAGACACATACACTAATACTTACAGGGAACATGGGCAGTGGAGGGTTAAGTGGCTTGCCCAAGACCACAAGGAGCATCTGTGGGACTAGAAACCCCAGTCCTTCCGGCCCAAGGTTGCTGTCCTCTAGTGGGATTTGAACCCCCGACCTTCCGGCCTGAAGTACCTTGCCCCAACCACTAGGCTACTCCTCCCTATTAGACAACCTTTTGGTAGTGGTGAGAATCGAGGAGGAATGTGACACATTCTATCTATCCTTTTGATGTCTAGGACATCTGCACCTTGCCGACTCACAATCTCAAATGACAGAGGTGTAAGGTAGGGGTCTCCAAATCCAGCCCTGGAGGGCCACAAACCAGTCAGGTTGGCAGGATATCTCTAATCCATATATATCTCATGCAGATTCATTAGGGATATCCCGAAAACCTGCAGGGTTGCGGACCTCCAGGACTGGATTTGAGTAGCTCTGCTCTATAACATCAATGAAGACAAAACCTGGAGCTGACGGTGATACAGATCACCAACTACTAATATGCAAACTCAAGCTAATGTTGAAAAAGAGCAAGTCACTCATAAATATAGCAAAATATGACCTTGAAATTATACCACTGGAATTTAAAGACTGCTGGCAAAATAGATTTGTTCCAAAAACTGCTATATTCCAATCACTAAATTAAAAATAAAATTATTTTTTCTACTTTTGTCTGGCCATTTTATTTTTCTGCTTTCATTTGCCTTCTCTTAAGTCTCTGTCCAGGTTCTCCAGTTCATTTGCCCACTTCTTTCTCTCTTCTTCACTTCCTCCCATACATCCATCTGACATCTTTTTTTTCAGCTTTCTTTCTTTTCTTTTTCTCTCTGTGCACTCATATTTCACTTATCAACCCAACTTCACTCCCCCTTTTTTACTGCATCTACCTGCAGCTTTCCCTCTCTTTCCCTCACCCTGATTCTGCCATTCCTCATCCTGTTATTCCCTAGAGTCTGTCCCCAGTCTCCGTCCCCCAATATAGCATTTCCTCTTTTTCTCCTCCTCCTTCCAACATCTCGTCTCACTTGCTCCCCCCTTCATTCAGCATCTTTCTTTTACATCTTAATCCAGCATCTCTTCTCACCCCCAATCTAGCAGCCCCCATCTGTCTTCATACTCACCCCTTCTCCAGAATTGCTCTTGTCTTCTTACTCCCCTCCCTTGTCCAGCATTTTCCTATGTCTTCCTACTCCCCTTCCCATGACCACCATTTCAATCTGTCTTTCTACTCATCCTTCCATGTTCAGCATCCCCCTTTTTATCCCTATCCTCCTTCCTATGTCCAGCATCCCCCGTCTATCTTCCTACTCCATCTCCATGTCCAGCATCTACCTGTATGCCCCATCCCCCTCCTATGTCCACCATCTCACATTTGTATTCCTACCTCTCCTGTTTCCAGTATCTCCCATCACCTTATTCCCAACCAACATATTCAGCATTCATCCTCTGTGTCTGTCAACCTCCTATGTCCAGTATTTCTGTTCTGTATCTCTGATCCTTCACCTCCCATGCCCAATATCTCCCTGTCATCCTATTTCCCTCCCTCCCCCCATGTTTAACATCTCCCCTCTGTCTTCCTATTCTTCTGTGTCCAATATCTCCCTGTTACCCTATTTCCCCTCTGTCCAGCACTTCCCTCTTATGTCCAGCATAATTTCCTTTGTGTAAGTTCTTCCCCACCAGCCCCAGTCAGAATATCCCCTCTATCACTTTCACCTTCTCCTATGTCCACCATCCCTAACCCAAATCCGACTGCACCTCCTCTTCCCCACACCCCTTTCACCATCTCCCTCCTCCCACCAGTGCCCGCCTCCACCACTTGTCCAGACCTTTGGCAATGGGAATCAGGGCCAGCCCCAGAGGTGGTTTAAGGTGTTGGTGCCCTGAACAATCCTTAAGCCTTACAACCCCCTGGCTGTCCAATTTTTTTGTTTAGCTTTGAATGCCCTGCTCTTTGACCCCCCCCCCCCCCCCAGAGGTTGCTGCCCTAAGCAATTGCCTTATTTGCCTGGTGGTTGGCCCAGCCTTGATGGCAACAGACTACAAAACAATATGGAGTCTGCATTCTCATGTGTACCGCTAATGGCTCTACTGGCCCCGCATCTCAGATGTAGGAAGCCCACATCAGAGGGGGCGGGACCACAAGCCATCAGCGGTGTGCATCAGCTTGGAGGCTTAGGGCATTTTCTATGTTCTATTACTGCTACCAGCGATACCTGATGGCAGCAGTACTGCAGAGTTGGCTGTGTAAAATGCAAGAGAGAATGGGAGCCCAGGCATGTGACTATGTGAATGGAGCTGACTGCAAATGTTGCATGCTTAATGTGTGTGACTTGGCATGTCTGAAGTCCTAACATCTGCTTTCTTTTGTTTTGCAAGGGGGAAATGCATCTCTTTGTGTTCCTCTGGTGTTGCATTGCATGCAGGGTCTGGCATTTTGAAGTTTCCAGTTTAATTTCTGTTTATTTATATTTTCACTTTGTGATCACTTAGTTTTTATTTGGTGAAGGTGTATCTGTGTGGTATGTGTGTGTGTGTGTGTGACCAAAGTGGAGTATTCTGTTAACATGGAATTTCGATTTACAATTTGTAGTAATCAAGTTTGTTCGGCTTTTCTAATAGGTTTACTGCTGTTCTAGGGCCCATTGCAATATTTATGGTGCTACCTTTTCCTAGGTAGGGTCCTTCTTGTGTGCATTTTGTATGGAAACGTTTATTTATAGTTTTAACAGAAACAGTATTAAAACACACACAATACAATTTTAAAACAATAGAACAATCCCACCCCCTTCCGTTCCTGGCCCCTAAAGAGAAGAATGCACATCTATCACCAATCCCCCTACCTAGGGTTGCCAACTTGTCAACTTTTTGAAAGGAAAAAAATCCACCACCTGCAGCTACTTGTGCCCCACTCCCAACAAATAACTGCAGAGGGTAGGAGTGCAGGCTTCAGTATCTGCAGACCATATCGAAGTGTGTGTGTGGGGGGGGGGGGGGAATATAAGAGGTTGCGTTTTTCAACATCCATTCAGTCACAGACCTCTAATACACCATATGAGTGAGCATATGTACTAAATCCAAATATATATTCTGCATCCAGATTCCTCCACCCCTAGGTCATTTTCCCATACAACTAACTATACATAACAAAGATCTCAGTAATCGTAATACAAACCCTCCGAGTACCAGTTCTATTAGTAATTAATATTTAAAAAATCCTTCAGAGCCAACAGCAAATCTACCATGCCAGCACTAACTTCCAAAACTCACCCAAGGACCCTCTATAATGAAAAGGTAACACTGTAAATATTGCAGTGAGCCCTCAAATATCAGTAAATCTATTAAGAAAGCTGAACAAGCCAGATTACTACATGTTCTTAAATAGAAATTACATGCTAACAGAATACCAGAGTTATCTAGTTATCCAGTTCCAGGAGCGAGATTTTAAACCAGTCCTGGATTTTTGATTATCTCATTCTGGTGCACTATAGGATCTGCAGCACTGATTTCAATGGGTAAAATCAGGGACTACAAATACCATAGGCAAATTTAAAACCAGAACTGGCCAAAAATCTCATTCCTGGAACTGGGTAACTTGACAACTCTGGAATACCCAGCCTTAGATGCACATACAGAACACAGACAGACCTTCACCAAATAAAATAAGTTACTAAAATGTGAAAATAAAAATTTGTACACAGAAGTGAAACTGAAACTTCAAAAAGTCAGACCCTGCATGCAATGTACAAAAAAAAGAAAAGACAGCAGATGTCAGGACTGACGAGGACTGTAACTAGGGCAATTGCTCTGGACCCCCAGGACAGATAAGGCACCCAAACCAGTCTGATGCTGGAGAAGGAACAGCTTGTTAGTAGGGTTTAGGATCCCCTTCTAAATTTTTGCCTGGGCTGGGCCCCAGCCATATCTAACCCATCCTGGAAGCTGTACATTCCAAAAACTGGCATATTCAATTACTAAACCTGTTAAATAAAATAAATAGAAAATAGATTTTTTTCTACTTTTGATATTGGGGCATTTTATTTTTTAAATTATTTTTGGTCCCAGCCTCTGGTGTCTGGTTTCCTTTATCTTCTCTTACTACTCTTTTTATGATCTCCTATTCATTTGCCTATTCTCTCCTCTTGCCTTCACTTCCTCTGTCTCTAACACTGATTTCTTCTTTTCAGTTTTCCTTGAATTATTTTTCTGCTTCTCTATCCAAATGTCACTGCTCCTTACCAACCACTTCTCAATTTTACATTTTTTTTATTATTGTATTTAGCTGCAGCTTTCCATCTCTTCCCTGACCTCAACCCTCCAATTCTCTCTCTCTCTCTCTCTCTCTCTCTCATTTCCCAACTCTCCTCCTCTCTCTCCCCTCATACCCAGCATCTCTCCTCTGGGTTCCTATCCCTATCCCTATCCTCCCCATGTCCATCATCTCTCCTCAGTCTGCCCTTTCTCCCCCGATTATGCCCAGTATCTACCCATTTCCCTTATCCCTGCCCCCATGCCTAACATCTGTTCTCCATCCTTCCTCTAGCAATCTTCAGCCCCCTGCCCCCTCATCCCATGGTCAGCATCTGCTCTCTGCCTTCTCCCTGTGGCCACTATCTGCCCTTCTCCCATGACCAGCATTTGTCCCCCTGCCCCCCCCCCCTTGTGCAGCACCTGTCCAACTGCCCCCGACATTGTGCAGCATGTACCCTCCACCTCTGGCCCTCTTTCCCCACTGATGCCCAATGTGGCTGCTCTGCTTTCTCATCTTACCCCCAAACTGCTGCCACAAGCAAAAGTGCAGGGTCCGGATTCCAGCATGCTTGTATCTGCCAGTCCTGCCCCCTTCTGATGTGGAAGTATTCCTCAGAAGGCAGCACGACCAGCACTTTTTTGAGGGATTTTTAATCTGCCGCTGGTGCTGCTGGGGGGAGGGCAGAGGATGACTGATGCTGCCGGCAATGCAGACCCAGGAAAAGCAGTGGCGGTGGCAGCAGCAGCAGCAATGATGGCAGCTCACGAAGGCTGTTTACTCCCAACAAAATGGCTTTTGCATGGCCGGTTTAGCACTTCGCCGGCAGCTGGCCTGGCCATACAAAAAAGGGCTAGGCCAGCTGAAAACCGGGCAGTTGGCAACCCTACTTCTAGCTATTACAATACACCAAATAAGGGGTGACTGCAAATGAAAAATGGCTTGTATCTTCTTCCAGACATGGTCCCAGAATACGTTAACATTTGGGTAGTCAAATAATAGGTGAGAGAGGGTACCTATGTCAGTTTGGCAGGACCAGTAATGGCTTCCTTGCTCTATACATCACTTAGATAGTAATACTGGAGTGATCAAAGCCCGGTGAGCAAGGAAGTAAGCAGACTGGGTAATGGAAGCTGATTTAGAAATACATATGAGCCGGGCCCAGAATTTTCCCCAGTGCTTCTATGAAGGCAATTCATCAGGTTCCAGTGCTCTGAAGTTTTCTACCCCTAAATAAGAGGGGGAACTTTGATCCTGAATGAGCACATAGAAATAGAAGACTGTCTTGCTGATGCCCATGACTGATTGAGCAAGAAAGGCCATGTACGCGTTGGAGACCAGAAGTCATATCCAGTTCTTTGAAGGTAATGCCACAGCTGGAGCCACTGGAAGTACCAACTGCTTGGGAGTCCAAACTCCTTACTGAGGTCCCTAAATGCTTTGACAAATATACTAGTAAACAGCTGCTGTACCTGCCAGATCCCTTTGGATTCCCAGCAGCGCCAGCAAATGACTTTTTTTCTGAATCTTGAACAAAGAGTTTGGCCAAAACAGTAGCAGGGCGGATGGGGGTTGTCATCTGCTAGTAAATGATCTTGGGTCAATAAGACGGTGGAGGGAATCCCACCTATATCGGAGTGAGACATCTCTAATACAAGAGACATTGAGGATGGGCTTAACAAGGATTCATCCAGGTGTAAACAGACAGAGCGTTGAGGATTTGGGGGATCCTGCATCCATTAGGAACCTTGTTTGAGGAGGTAAGCTTGATACCAGAAAAAGTCAGGAAATTGTACCACCTTCCACGCAGTAATGTGAGGTTGCAATTCCCCTGCCGTTATCCATGGTGGCTTCTGCTTCCATAGAAAGGAGACCAACAACTGCTCCAGCTTCCTTTAAAAGATAGGAGGGAACATAACGGGTAGCACTCCCAGAGTATAATTGACATTAGACACTATCATTTTAATGGTTTCTAGGCAACCCCACCACGACAAATGCAGGGGGGACCAAATAGTCAAAAGCATCTGCACTAGCTCCAAGCAATCAGACATTCCGCTCTATCATGTCTTACATTGAGGGACAATAATGTACTTAAGGGAAGAGGCTGCCCACTGAATGGAAAAGAAAACAGGTCTGCCTTGGTGACATACTTCTTTAGTGGCATAACTATGGACTTAATCCTGTTGATTTTATGTCCAGAGAGTCACAAATAACCAATAACTGAGGGGATCGCAGCTATGGAGGAAGGTTCAATGAAGAGAAGTATATCATCAGCATATGCATATAGCATTATATGGATCCTCGGGGTTTGTAGGCCAACTATTGTTGCAGATTGCCAAAGTAAAACCGCCAAGGGTTCCAAAGCCAGATTAAAGAGCAAGGGAGATAAAGGGCACTCTTGTCTAGTACCCCGGTACAATAAAAATGGCTTGGAAAGGGTAGAATTAGCCCTTGGACTGGCAAAGAGGACTTTAAACATATTAAGAAATTGATAAGTGATGCCGAACCATTTCATAGCCTGGAAAAAAAAAAGCTATTTGAGTCTGTCAAAAGTCCAACCAGTGATATTTTAAGCTCTTGGGTGAGTGCTAAGATGTTACAGAGTAGTTGAGCATTATCAGAAGTGGAGCGGCCACCCACAAATCCGCATTGATAAGGATGGATAAGATCTGGGATGACTTGGTTAAGACAATTAACCAACAGCTTTGCATAGATCTTATAATCTGTGTTAAGGAGTGAAATCGTTTGGTAGTCGGTTACTTTCTGCAGATCCCAGCCAGGTTATCCAAGCACCACAATGGAGGCATCCACAAAGGATCCTCTGCAGGAAGGTTACTGAATAAGAACATAAGATATGCCATACTGGGTTAGACCAAGGTCCATCAAGCCCAGTATCCTGTTTCCAACAGTGGCCAATCTAGGTCACAAGTACCTAGCAGTTTACCCAAAAGACATAGGTCCCACAATGCTTGTATTGGGGCAAGCAGTGGATTTCCCAGGTCCTCTTTAATAATGGTTTATGGACCTTTCCTCCAGGACCTTGTCCAAACCTTTTTTAAACCCGGCTATGCTAACAGCTTTTACTACATCCTCTGGTAACAAATTCCAGAGTTTGATTACACGTTGAGTGAAAAAATATTTTCTCTTGTTAGTTTTAAATAGGTTACACTGCAGCTTCATTTTATGTCCACTAGTCTTTCTATATTTTGATGGCGTAAACAATTGGTCTATGTTTATCCATTCCACTCCATACATTAATTTGTAGACCTCTATCATATTTCCCCTCAGCCGTCTCTTTTCCAGGTTGAAGAGCCCTAACCTTTTTGGCCTCTCTTCATAGGGGTATCCTTCCACTTCCATTACCATTTTGGTGGCTCTTCTCTGTACCTTTTCTAATAATGCTATATCTTTTTTAAGATACAGTGACCAGAATTGCACACAATATTCAAGGTGCGGTCACACCATGGAATGATACAGAGACATTATAATATCCTTTGTTTTATTCTCCATTCTTTTCCTTATGATTCGTAGCATTCTATTTCTTTCTTGGCCGCTGCTGCACCCCGAGACGGAGGGTTTCAACGTGTTATCCACGATGATGCCTAAATCTCTTTCCTGGGTGTGGTTCCTAATGTGGAACCTTGCATCGTGTAACCATAGTTTGGGTTGTTCTTTCTAGGTGCATAACTTTGCACTTGTCCACATTACATTTCATCTGCCATTTGGATGCCCAGTCTTCCAATTTATCAAGGTCCTCATAATTTTTCACAATCCTCATGGGTTTTAATAATTTTGAATAATTTTTTGTCATCTGCAAATCTGATTACCTCACTCGTTATTCCCATTTCCAGGTTATTTACGAATATGTTAAAAAGCAGCGGACCCAGCACAGATCCCGGGGGTACTCCACTATTCACCTTTCTCCATTGGGAAAATTGACCATTTAGCCCTACTCTCTGCTTTCTATCTTTTAACCTGTTCCTGAGCTGCAGTAGTACACTGCGTCATATCCCATGACTTTCTAATTTTGCCAAGAGTCTCTCATGAGGGACCTTGCCAAAGGCTTTCTCAGAATCCAGATACACCATATCAACCAACTCACCTTTGTCTACCTGTTTATTCATACCTTCAAAAAACATAACAGATTAGTAAGACAAGATCTTCCTTGGCTAAAGCCATGTTGACTGTCTCCCATTAAGCCATGACTATCTAGATTTTCAGTAATTTTGTCCTTTATTATGGTTTCTACCATTTTTCCTGGTGCTGACATCAGGCTCACTGGTCTGTAGTTTCCCGGATCACCCCTGGAACCCTTTTTAAAAATTGGCGTTACATTGGCCATCCTCCAATCTTCAGGTGTTACAGATGATTTTAATGATAGTTCACAGATTACTAATTAGATTTGCTCTCATATTTCAGTTCTTTCAATACCCTTGGATGTATATCATCCAAGTCTAGGTGATTTGCTACTCTTCAGTTTATCAAATAGTTGTAATACATCTTCCCGGTGTATCAATATTTCTTTCAATTTTTCTGCAGTATCACCTTTAATTATCATTTCAGTCATGGGTAACATCCCTACATCTTCCTCAATAAAGACTGTAGCAAAAAATTCATTCAGTCTCTCCACTATGGCCTTGTCCCATCTTAGTCCCCCTTTTACCCTTTCTATCATCTAATGGTCCAACTGACTCACTCACAGATTTTTTGCTGTGAATGTACTTGAAAAAGTCTTTACTGTGCATTTTTGCTTCCACAGCTAGCTTCTTCTCAAATTCTCTTTGCCCGCCTTATCAATTCCTTGCATCTAACTTGCCAGTGCTTATGTTGTTTCCAGATTTCATCATTTGGCTACTTTTTCCATTTCATGAAAGATGCTTTTTTGGCAACAACAACCTCTCTGACCTCACCTTTAAACCATGCTGGCAATTATTTGGTCTTCCTTCCACTTTTCTTAAAGCATAGAATATAGCTGTTCTGGGATTCCAAGATAGTATTTTTAAACAACACCCAAGTTTGATGTTTATGTTTATGTTTATTTCACTTGATATACCACCCTTCAAATAAAAACAAGGCGATTTACAAATTCAAATAATATTGAATTGGGCCATGGGCACCAAACAGGAAAAAGAAGTTACAATGGTAGACAGAAAAGTGAGAGAACAGAGCAAGCATAACATGCATATATGGTGAACATGACGAAGAGAGAGGAACACATGGGACAAAACAGAAAGTGAGAAGCTGGATAGACATACATGCAGACATATTAAACTAGATTAAGAGAGAACAGCACACAGGACTAAACATGGGCAATGGGTAGATCAAATGCTTTGTTGAAAAGATAGGTCTTCAACTGAACCTTAAAAGTGCAGTAGCTTTGTTCCAGATGGAGGGAGGTGGGGAGGGAGTTCCATAGGGCAGGGCCAGCAAAGAAAAATGCAGAGTTACGGGTGGACTGGAGATGAGCATGTGAAGGGGAGGGAAGGTGAAGGCGATTGATATGTATGGACCTAAGGAGCGGCTGGGAGTATGAAATTGTAGACGATCAGACAAGTACAGTGGGGTATGGGTATATATATTTATTTATTTGCATTCTCTTATATACCGTGCTATTCTGCATCAGTGCGGTTTACATTGAACAAACTGAAATTACATTGAACAGGGCATTATAACTTGGAGATAACTATTTTTTACAGGGAACATGGGCTATGGAGGGTTAAGTGGCTTGCCCAAGACCACAAGGAGCACCTGCGGGACTAGAAACCCCAGTCTTTCCGGCCCAAGGTTGCTGTCCTCTAGTGGGATTTGAACCCCTGACCTTCCGGCCTGAAGTACCTTGCCCCAACCACTAGGCCACTCCTCCACTCCAACTGATGAACCAACGTGAGAAGTTTGTACTGGATACGGAAAGCCAGGGGGAGCCAATGAAGAATCATGAGGAGGGGAGTAACGTGTTCCCAATGTGAGGAGTGAGAGATGAGACGCGCCGCTGTGTTTTGTATGTATTGTAATCTGAGAAGCTGGGATTTAGGAACACCGGAAAAGACAGAATTGCAAAAGTTGAGGCGAGAAATAACCAGAGATAGAATGAGGGTAGTGAGGGCCTGAGTTGTCAGGAAGGGACGGATGGCTCAAATCTGCCGAAGGACGAAGAAAGAGGACTTGGTAACATGGGAAATGTGGTTTCAGAAGGAGAGGTCAGAATCAAAGAAGACACCTAGATATCGAAAGTGTGAGACTAATGGGAAAGGAGAGCCAGAAAAGGAGGGGGCCAGAGAAGGGGGAGGACTGCCATGGGAGAACCAAATAGCCAAAGTCTTAGAGACGTTCAGATGCAGACAATTAGAGACTAGCCAGTCGGCTACAGAGGTTAAGCAAGAATTAAGAGGGGAAAGATCGGGGTGAAGAGGGGAGGTATGGTGCAAAAGAATAATATCGTCAGCATAGTAGAAAGCGGAAATGCCTGATTGCTGTATTAAGAGTGCAAGGGGTGCCATGAAAATGTTAAATAGCAAGGGGGCCAATACGGATCCCTGGGGAACACCACAGTGCAAGGGAAAAGGATCGGAGGGGACATCAGACGGTGAACATGGAAGAACAGAGCAAGATCATGCAAAAAGATAGGAGTAAATCTTTAACCTTTGCAACTGCTCCTTTTAGTTTTTTTGTAACTATTTCCTCATTTTATCATAGTCTCCCTTTTGAAAGTTAAAAGGTAGTACTGTGGTTTTCCTTGATATCCTTCCTCTATTTATTAAATCAAATGCAATTGTACTATGATCATTATTGCCAAGTGGCCCCAACACCCTTATCTCTTGCACCAGATCTTGTGTTCCATTAAGGATTAGGTCCAAAATGGCTTCCCCTCTGGTCAGTTCATGAACCAGCTGCTCCAAGAAGCAGTCATTTAAAAACAACTTAAAACAGAATTCATTTATGATATAATAATCTTATTCAGAACACAAAAGTTATTAAATGAATAAAGAAACTGCACAATAAAAAAAACCTACAAAGGGAAAGGGAGGGAAGAAAGGAAGGGATGTTAGGTCAAGGGGGAAGGGAAGAAGTGGGGGATATGTTAGTGATAGGAAGAAGTGCAAAAGTGGTATTGTCAGACTTGACTCTGAAGGGAAAGAATATGTAGAAGCTGATGAAGATAAAATGGAATTGTTTAACAAATATTTCTGTTTTATGTTCACAGTTGAAGGATCAGGAGCAGAACCTCAGAAAATGCCCACTAATAGGAACAGAGGTGAGGCGGATCTTGATCAATTTTCAGAAGAGCTAGCTAAACTGCCATCATGTTTCTATTTTTATATGTTTATTTATCCTAAACATGAAAATTTCAAAATAGTGTCATAATGTGTTTTCTTTGTAGCGATTGTGTCTTATATCGTGTCTCCTCCTTTCCCTGAACTTACGAAATTGTAGAACGCTTAGCTATTTTCTAGATATGCAGTATATCAAATGAATAAATATTTTACTTGAAATATGAACTGACATTTACAGACAGATAGGAGCCTCTAAATCAACATGTGGTTAGGTGCATCACAAAGGTATTTCCATATCCTATCAGAATTTGTCAAATACAAACTGGAAAATTCATTTGACAAGATGTAGACTAATCAAAAGAAAGGAAATTCACATCACAAGATGAGTCTGTGATAGAAGAGCCACTGTTTTTAAGAACCAGTTTTATACATGGAAAAGATTTGTTATCCTGACCTTCAACTTACTAACATTGTTTGGTTACTCTGAACTCTCCTCCAACCAAGATACTGTCCCTCATCATTCTGCCTGTTGCCTATTTCCTAACATCTCTGGTTAGACAGGATATCATAAACTGGGGCCTATTTATTAAGCTGCATTAACTGTTTAAAGTGAGAATTATCATACTCTAATAGTTAATGTGGGCCCAAGCAAACAGATGATGCAGTACCTTAAGAAATGCAGACCTGGCATACTGGGTCAGAACAAAGGTCCATCAAGCCCAGTATCCTATTTCCCACAGTGGCCAGTCTAGATCACAAATATCTGGCAGGATCCCAAAAAGTAGACAGAGTCCATATCCCAGGGATAAACAGTGGATTTCCCTGACCCGATTGGCCATTGTTGGAAACAGTGCATTGGGCTTGATGGACCTTTGGTCTGAACTAGTATATCAACTCTTAAGTTCTTTTGTTCTTAAGGCATTGCATCAACAATTGTTGTTGTTGTTGTTACTACTACTACTACTACTGAGCATTTTTATAGTGCTACCAGTCGTATGCAGCGCTGTACAAACATGTAAGAGTCAGTCCCTGCTCATCAGAGATTACAATCTAATCAAGACAAACACAGAAGGCGTAAACAGGGGTAAAACAGTTGTTGAGTCGGTGTTGACTTATGGCGACCCTCTGGATAGCTGTCCTAAACTGTGCTCGGTCTTCAGTCAAGCGGCTCATTATTGACAGAGTGGCACCCATAATTGCTGTTTATTGTATTAATCCATCTCATTGCTGGCCTTCCTCTTTTGCGCTAATCTTCTACCTTGCCAAGCATGATATCTTTCTCTAATGATCACTCTCTTCGCATGATGTGTCCAAAATATGAAAGTCGAAGTCTGGTCATCTGAGCTTATAAAGAAAGCTTAGGTTTGATCTCCTCTAGTACTGACTTGTTTGTTCTTTGGGCAGTCCATGGTATACACAGTATTCGTCACCAGTACCTTAATTCAAAGGCATCAATTTTCTTCCTATCTTTTTCACTCTCTAACTTTCACATCCATATGACATTATTAAAAATACCATGGCTTGAGGCGGGGTCAGCAAGACACCAATATGGCTGCTTGAGAGTTTTCTCCTCTGACCCCCACCTACCATTCCTGAATATTACCTGGATTATCCCTCGACTTTAAGAAGTTGGTTCAGCTTGGAGGTTCTAAGTATGGCTGGGAGCAAGCAAACCAGGCTAGAATTTGGTAACCCACCTAATTCTGGTACAAAACGGACCAAAACGGATCCGCTCTCTCCGCAGAAGCAGGCCTCCCTGCAGGAGAAATCAGAGAGCATGTCGGAGTTGCTGCATGCAGTACAGGCGATCCGCACGCGTGTAGACCTGAATGGGGACGCTTTGGCTGAGATGCAGGCCGATATGAAAGAGCTGCGGTCTCAAATGGCATCGCTATCCTGCCGGATGGAAAAGGCTGAGGCGGCGATCACCAAATGTGAGGAGGGTGCACAGCAGGCAGCCAAATCGAGCCGGAAGGTGGAATACCTGGAGAAATCAATAGAGGACATGAATAACAGGGCCCGACGTAATAACATACGCCTTGTTGGACTCCCGGAGGGTCTGGAAGGGAAGGACCCGATTCGCTATTTGGAAGCATGGCTACCGGAGCTTCTCCAGCTTAACTTTGTTCGACCTCTGGAGATTGAGCGTGCGCACCGCATACCATCCTTCACCACTGTGCAAAGTAATAGGCCACGCCCGCTGATATTTTGTCTCCTGCGGCACCAACATGCAATACAGATTTTGGCGGCGGCAAAAGGGAAGCAACTTCAGCTATCTGAAGGGCAGAAAATATTCTTTTTCCCTGATTACAGCAGACCCACGGTGGAGAAAAGGAAGGCCTTCCTCGCGCTCAGGCCCCGTTTGCAGCACCTACAAGCCCGCTATGGCCTAATGAATCCGGCGCGGTTCAAAGTTACCTTACATAATGTAACCAAGACTTTTGAGGACCCGTTGATTCTTAAGCGTTACATTGAGGATCAAGAAGCTCTCATGATGCATCAAAATTAGAAGCGGGCGGTCCTAGTACTGCATTGGAGCATTTGGGGAGCAGTGAGGAGCGTTGGTCGCCGGGGGCCTTCTGATCCTTTTTCAGGCCCTCTATAGCTGATCAGCCTTGCCTCAGCAAAGCAACCGGGCTTGGACCTTCGGGAATAGCTGATAGTACTCTGCTGTGCTCCCAATCATTCCTCGTGGGATACCTGGCTCAATGGCTGTTGTATAATGTTGCATTTGTAATATTAAGGATAATGAATACATATGTAGCTTAATACTTAGATACGGTAGTGGGGGTCGAGTTAGTCAGCCATATTTTGTTTCAGTCATGCTGACTTACCTATTGTTGGGGACTGGGAGTGGGAAATGTATGTTGGTTCTCTGGGTTCAGTGGGGAGGTTGTGTCTTGAATATATGTATTTCTGAGCATGTGTATATGTTGGGGGGTTCTTCATTGCTTTTCTTAAGGGGCAATGGCTAATAATTTACAATTGTTGTCCCTGAATGTTAAGGGTCTCCGGTCTCCAGCCAAACGACAGAAAATTCTGTCGTATTGTTGGAGGCAAAAGGCCGATATATTTCTATTACAGGAAACTCACCTCATGTCAGCGGAAGTATCTAAACTAAACAATAAGAAATTTAGTGTAATAGGTTCCTCTCCTGCAATTCATAAAAAAAATGGGGTGGTTACACTAGTCAGGAAAACCCTGGGGGCCTTGGTTCTCAGTTCATCTCAGGACGAAGGGGGCAGATGGGCAAACTCTCTTATACAAGTTGGTAATCAGACCCTCTCAATCTTTAACATCTATGGCCCTAACTTTGATGACCCTTTCTTTTTTCGTGCGCTTTCGGGCAGACTCCAGATGGAAACTGGGGCCCCTATTATTGTGGGGGGTGATTTCAATCTGGTGCCTGACGCGCTAGTGGATCGTTCTCCTGGGAGAGTGGAAAAACCTTCCAAAGCATTATTAGCCTTTCAGGCCCTTTGCGAGTCCTCTGGCTTGGTAGATGTCTGGCGGGTTCTCCACCCCAAGGGCAGGGATTTTACCTATTTTTCCCCCTTTCATAAGTCTTCTTCGCGTATTGATTTTTTTTTGGTAACAAAGTCCTTGGTTTCCTGGAGCTGTTCGGCCGGTATAGAAAGTATTTGTATATCTGATCATGCTGCGGCTACGCTGCAATTTGAGCTACAAGGCTTTGACTGCCCCGCCCCGCCTTGGGCGTTTAATAGGTCGTGGTTAGCTGTTCCTTCCTTTCAGTCAGAAATTCGGGAGGTCATCAGTTCTTATTTTGACACCAACAAGGTGGGTGATACCGCAACCTGGGCCTGGTGGGAGGCATTTAAGGCCTCTCTCCGAGCTGCCATCACTAGTTACGCAATTCGGGAGCGTAAAAAACAAAAGGCTCACTTAATGGCTCTTGAAAACCAAATCAAGGCAGGGGAAAGATTATGGGCGACATGCCCTAACCCCAACATTCTGCTTAGACTTCAAAGGTTACGATATCAATACAATGAGGTAGTTTCTTCAGAAGTGGAGCAAACTTTGTTACAGCAGTCGGCTAGATTTCATGTTGAGCGAAATAGGGCGAGCAAGACTCTTGCTACAGCCCTGAAAGGGCAGCAGGAAAAGAAAAGAATTGTTTCCTTGCTGGATGACAAATCAGTACTACAAACGTCGAGTGACTGCATTATGAATGAATTCTCTAAATTTTACGGAAGACTATACTCCTCAGATATAAACCCAGATACAAACGCTTTCTCCGCCTTTCTGGGAGAGCTTTCTCACCCTACAGCATCTGCCCGACAGGCAAGGGAACTTGGTGCCGCGTTTTCCAGTAAAGAATTGCGCTCTGTTATCAGAGGAATGCCCAGGGGCAAAGCCACCGGTCCAGATGGAATCCCGGCTGAATTTTATCAGGTTTTCTGTGAGGATCTAATTCCATACCTCCTGATATATTTCACAGAGTTAGTTGGAGAACAGAGCACTACTGGGAATTTCTCGGAGGCCACTATTGTAGTTTTGGAAAAGCCTGGAAAGGATCCCCAACTAGTGACGAATTATCGGTCGATTTCTCTGCTGAACTCAGATTATAAGCTTTACGCAAGCGTTCTGGCGCAGAGGCTCACTAAAGTAATTGGGGATCTCATTCACCCAGACCAATGTGGCTTTGTTCCTGGGAGAGCTACGACGGATAATGCGCGGCTGCTATGTAATTTGTTCGAGAGGGCTTCTGCCAGTTCTCTGCCTTATATCGGGCTATCACTTGACGCTGAGAAAGCATTTGACAGATTGGAGTGGGCCTTTCTCTTTCAAGCACTACATTGGTTTGAACTTGGGCCCGATTTTATCAAGATGGTCAAAGTCTTATATATGGATACCCGCGCCCGTATTTCCGCCAACGGCATCCTTTCCAGTTCTTTTTCGCTCCAGAGAGGAACTAGGCAGGGGTGTCCTCTCTCTCCCCTTCTGTTTAACCTAGCATTGTAACCGCTGGCTATTGCCCTCCGGCAGCACAAGGAGATTGCTGACTTCCGTTTGGGAGACTTACAGATCAAACTTTCCGCTTACGCGGACGATCTACTGCTTTTTACTCAGCCGGCAGAGGTTCCTGCAATCCTGACGTTAATAGAGAGCTACTCCGCGATCTCTGGTTATAAAATAAATTGGTCTAAATCAGTTGCATTTCCGCTGAATAAAATCTCTAATTCGAGCTTGATGGCGGAGTTCCCCTTTAGGTGGACAGCCGACAAAATTACTTATCTAGGCACCCAATATTGTGCTTCGCGGGAAAATACCATCACTTCTAATGTATCTGATCTCCTTCTGCTGATTCGCAAACGGTCTCTCTCCTGGTCCCCTATCCATCTCTCATGGTGGGGTAGATTAGAGACTATTAAAATGGTACTTACCCCTAAAATAAATTATGTGCTGGGTATGCTCCCCTTTGTTTTCCCCCGGTCTGTCTACGCTGATTTGGAGCGCTCATTATTGTCCTTTCTTTGGAGCGGGAAACGCCCAAGAATTGCTACTCAGAAACTTAAGGCGTCTAAAGAGGAAGGAGGCGTTTTGTTCCCCGATTTTCACAGATATCATCAAGCCCTTTTGCTAAAACAAGGAGCCCAGTGGGCAGCTATTGAGGAGCCTGAGCACAAGCCGAGTTGGTTAGTGGTAGAGGAGCAGTTGGTGGCTCCTTGGCCCCTGCGGCATTTGTTGGGCATGCAATTTCCACGAGACGCCGAGACAGGGGGGGTTATTTTGGCCACTCAGGAGGCCTTTTTGCAGCTGGGTCGGCTCAAAAGCCCCCAAGGTGTTCTTTCTAGGCAAAAACCTTTATGGTGGAACCCATCGTTTAAGATCCGCAACAGAGTGTTTGCCTGGCATAAATGGATGTGTATTTATTTATTTATTTATTACAATTTCTTATATACCGCGCTATTTAGCATCAGTGCGGTTTACATTATAACTTAACGACCATAACAACAAGCTGTCAGGTTTACATCGAACAGGAGTATAAACTTGGAAAACAGGGTTAACTATATACATAATCTATTTACATTGGAAGGATAGATAAAAGTCAGATAAGTCAGATAGTGGTATATGGGTCTTAGGGCAGTTATATACTGATCAGAGATGGAAAGATTTCTCAGCACTACAAAAGGAGTTTGGCCTCCCCCTCTCCTGTTACTTTCAGTGGTTACAACTTAAACATTGTTTAGATGCTAAGGGAGTGAAGGGTGGAGAACTGGCCTCTGAAGGGTTTCCTTATCACACCATTCGGGAAGCCCTTGGACGAAGGGGTGCTATGTCCTTCCTGTATAGATCTATTCTAGAGTGCTTCCTAACTCCCAACCCGGGACTTACTAAAACATGGGAGGCAGATTTGGGTACCGAGATTACTCCTGTAATGTGGAAGTCTTTGTGGGGCCCAGTAACGAGAGTGTCACGATCAGCGGCACTCACCCAATCTGTTTTTTTTTCTGCATAGAGCCTTTATTACCCCCATCAAGGTATCCAAATGGGACAAGTTGTCAACCGGCAGATGCTGGTCCTGTCAACTCGAGTTAGGTACCTATAGGCATATGTTTTTTGATTGTCCCCTGCTTCAAGGCTTTTGGCAAAAAGTGTGGGCTCGGGTCCAGAGTATTTTAGGATTTTCATATCCCTTTTCAAGCACCATGGTGTTGCTACGAGCGACGGAGCCTTCTTTGTACATTACTAAGGAGCAGGCATTTTTACTTAATTTCATGCTAGCCATTGCACTTAAACTTATTCTTTCTCATTGGAAGCAATTTAGCTCTTTGCATTTTGAGTGCTGGTGGAATCTTGTATGTTTTTATGCCAGTCTTGAAAAATTATATAACCAGCTGCACTACCCGAGTACATTGACGTTCAGTGTAGACAGATGGGTGCTTCTTGATCAATATTGTGCTCGTTCTTCTGTCTCCTGAGAGAGCGAAGTGCTCAGCTGGTTGTTCTTGTGGGAATCATGTTTTGTGTATGGTAACCTCCATTATAGCGTATTTAGTAATAACTGCTCCACATTGATTCTCAGAGAACCGGGGGGGAGGGAGGGGAGGGAGGGGTTTGCTGTTTTGTTTATGTGTGTATGTTTGCTAAAAGCTTAAATAAATCTTTCAAAAAAAAAAAAAAATACCATGGCTTGAGCATGTCGAAACATTGTATGGAGAGAGACATCTTTGCTCTTGAGAATCTTGTCTAGATCCCTCATACTCATTCTGCCAAGAGCAATACATTGTCGGATTTCTTGATTGCTTGTTTTTTTATTGATAGTTGATCCAAGTAGGTTAAAGTTGCCCACTATTTCAATTTCTTCTCCATCGACGATGAACTTATTGATTTTGCCAGTTGTCAGGATATTTGTCTTCTTTACCTTAAGGTGCAGGCCCATTTTAAGACTATGTTCCTTGATCTTGAGAAGCAAATGCTTCAGATTGTCTTCACATTCAGTCAGTAATGTGGTATCATCAGCATAGTGAAGGTTGTTGATGAATCTCCCACCAATCTTCACCACGCTGTCTTCATACAGTTCTGCTTCTGTGATTTGTTCTGCATATAAATTAAACAGGTAGGGGAAAAGTATGTAGCCTTGTTGTACACCTTTGCTGATTTTAAACCACTCTGTTTCTCCTTATTCCATTCGAACTGTTGCTTCTTGATCAATGTAAATGTTGTGCAAGAGAACGATCAGGTGTTCTGGTATACCTTTGCTTCTTAATGTGGCCCAGAGTTTCTCATGGTTTACACAGTCAAAAGCCTTGCTGTAGTCCATAAAAAACACATAAATATCCTTTTGGTATTCTTTAGTCTTTTCAAGGATCCATCTCACATCCATGATGTGTTTAGTTCCTTGCCCTTTCCTGAACCCTGCTTGCACTTCAGGCAGTTCTCATTCAAGGTATGGTTGTAATCTCTGCTGAATAATCTTCAGTAGAATCTTGCTGGCATATGGGATCAGAACAATTGTGCAATCATTTCCACAGTCAGTTGGATCACCTTCTTTAGTATTGGTATAAACACAGATCTTTTCCAGTCAGTTGGCCATGATGTTGACTTCCAAATTTCCTGGCAGAGCCTTGTAAGTACGGTAATGGCTGCATCAGATTGCTTTAATACTTCATTGGGAATGCCATCAAAGCCTGGTGCTTTGTTCTTTGATAATTCTTTCAATTAGCATGTGGTTATTACCATGTTAAACAGATAATTTTGGAAGAGGGCATGGAGTGAGCATGGAATGAAAGGGACTGTGTCTTATCACGAACATGAAGTTGTTTCTGCATACTAACCGTTAAGACAGCAGATCATGTGGAGCAGTTAACATTGCCTCAAGAGATGTAGTTAAATATATCACGTTAGCTGCTATGCAGTTAATGCACAGTGACAACATTTTTCTTTGTGTTAACTACATGACAAACTGCTGGGAATGCTTACAACAGATAAAAGAGGATTTTCATTTACTAGGTAATTGTCAAAGACCTACTAGGCTGAAAACACTATTTTGGCAGTGCCAGCTGGTCTAAGGAGCAAAGTACTGGCTTGGGAATTAAACTTAGGTCCTCTGCATAGCAGCACACAACATTTGCTGATGAACTACTGAACAAACCTTAATAGTCAGTTTTTGATAGCCAATGAAAGTAAATAACAGAATCTTGAAAGGACCTGTGCTGAGACCAGTCTTGTTTAAGATATTCATGAACAATCTGAAGGAAGAAGTACATAGTAAGATGACAAAGTATGTAGATGAAACAAAATTATTTCAGATAATCCAAACCAAAGTGATCACATAAAACTGACTTAATGGGCAATAAAGTAGCACATGAATTTTCCAGACAGTAAAGTGTAAAGTAATGCACAAGGGGTAAAAAACTATTTCAACTCTTCAAGCACAATAATGAATTCTAGTTTTATTGTTACCTGTCAGGAAAAAGATCTTAGAGTTCTTGTGGATAATTCTTTAAAAATATAGGCCCAATGTACAATGCGCAACAGCATCCAACAGAGATAACAATAGAAAGAACTATTAAGAAAGAATATATAGGAGAAAGGAAATGACATCACCAGGCAAGATAGTGGCTTAGAACTGGAGATCCTCAGCCCCTTTGTGCATTCCAGCCAATAGCCCACGTTTTAAAAATAATTTGGTCTGAGAATTTTTGTGGCTACCCTCGATTGGTGTTGAGGAGGCGGATGGCATAAAAGAAGCAATCAGTGGACTTAAAAGATTTTTCATACTCCAGCATAAGTAAGCCACTGAGAGGGGAGCAAGATGGTGGCTGGTGAATCCCTGGAGGTGTGTAAGGCTGGAGGGGACTGGCATTAAAAGAGAAAGTGAGTCCAACTCTGGGGAGGAGGAACAAATATCATCCAGAGAATTTTGGTGGTGGTGATCTCGAGATCTCAAGCATGACTTGAGCACAGTCTGCAATGATATAGCGAGTCTAGGGGGTATGTTTACTAAACGGCGCTAACGGCGCAGCTGCAACGTTATTGCATGATATGTGATGTTATCGTGTGATAATGGCGCAGTATCAGGCGAGAACATCACGTATCGCGCGATAACGTATGCTGCGACGGTAAGGTGCGCCAAGGGTGGAGCAAGGCCCCCCAGAGGGCGGAGGAAGGCTCCCCAGGGGTTGAGAGAAGGGGTCAATGGGCAGAGAGTGGGCATGGAGTGGCTCCTTGCACACTAACGCCATGAAATGAAGCTCAGAAAATTAGCGCCAGTGAAAACCTGGCGCTAGGCACATTTGCAGGTCAGAGAAACCATTTCAGTCAGCAATGTACAGCAAAGGCAGGGAAACCCAAAAACATGATAGTAGTGATACATGTGCAGGAGCCAAAAAAGCAAAGAAACAGATAAAATGACCAGAACCGCATTTGAAATCCCAATAACTAAGCTGGCCAATAGTGATATTAATGAGAAACATAAAGCAACACTACTGACAAAGCATAAAAAAAAAGATATCATGTTTGGAAGGGTCTATTCTCAGCCCCCCTACAAAGTGAATGATCCCACATTGAAATACCGCTGATCAGGGTGTTTGTCATTTATATTGGGCAGGTTTGTTATGGCATGCAAATGTACAGCAACAGCAGAGTGGGCACGTAGGACAGGGCAACTGTACTGATGCTGGAAATGGGATACAGAGGACTGCAGGCGGCACATGCTGTGGTCCCGCTGGGGCACATTGCAGACTAGGCAGATGCCTAGGTGGCACATAGGAATGCCGAAACTGTAAAGCAGCAAGACAGCAACTGACGAGGGTCCAACATGGGCACGAGTGTGTTCCCCACAGTGTCTCAGGGATATTACCCAGCAGGTACCCCCAAGGGCACAGAACATTGGCAGGCGGTGCCAGGGGGAAGCACGCATGTCCATGGAGGCACCCCCACCTGAGAACCCACACCATAGGCAGTTGCCTACCGGCACACTGGCTGGCCTGGGACTGCGCACCACCAGCACCACCGACATAATGACATGTCAGCATGGTGGCAGAGGGGTGCTGGTGGTGGAGGGGGAAGTGGCAGTTGCCCACAGCAGAACACGGCCAAACCCCGTTTGAGCATGTGCTGTGCACTGCAACAGACAAGGTCTGTCTGATGTACAGTCATGGTATCCCCAGGGAACAACCTGCCTGTGTGGTGCAGTACACACAGCCAGTGTGTTCAGGGGCAGAGGGTCACAAGTTCAAGTCCCAGCTGTGGCACCTGCAAACCATGTCCCCATATTTTATGCAGTAGTAATAAAGACAGAACCTTTCTTGCAGAGAAATGAAACATAACATAAACGCCTATATGTCACCCTACAGAGCACAGGGAACACCCCTACGCGTTTCGGCAAATGCCTTCCTCAGGGGACACACAGCAGAACTGTACCAGGAAAGGTGTCTCTTTAAGACATTTGTGTAAAGCTGCTATACACTAGCGAGGATTAGTATCAGGAGGATGATCCTAGTCGGCAGCGTTTCAAAACGAAATCACACAGAGACTAACTATACAGTTTCCTATAATGGCAACAAGAAATCAAGTAAGTGGCTGACTGGGTATGTCATGTGTTCATCTCTTTTATGGCCATGAGCTGCATCATCTTGCATGCACGGCGTTTTTTGGAGCCGAGGTGCCCGATGTTGAACACGCAGTCCAGCGCTTGAAAGATTTCTTGTTGCCATTATACACGCTTTTGATGAAACTCGACCCCTGAAGAAGCAATTGTGAAATGCAAATACGGTGCCGACTGGTGGCGTCGGGGAAAGTTCAACGAGAAGTATAAATGATAACAACGTACTTGAGATCAACTGCAAGTTAAGTTCCACTTATTCGTTTACATTCTCGGGCACAATCATATTACTGTGGATTTGGATATTTAATAGATCAGATTTTTAACCTAAGAGAATGTTAAAGTTTAGGAACTAACCAACTGAACCATGGTCATTGATGCTGAACAAGTACAAAAGGGATTTTAACCCATGATAAGTACTGATGATTGTCTGAGACCTGGTTCTACTCAAGTGGAAATATTTAAGATAAAAAAAGAAAAAAAGAAAAAAGAATAATTGAAAAGAGATAATTATAAAAGAAAATTTTTTTTTGATATGAATAATTGGAATGTTTTTACATCTTATGGGATAATTTATCCAAGAAGGTAGTTTGGAGGAACGTTTACATTTTTTGCAAATGAGAAGAGGCATAGCTCACTGGTTAATACGATACCCTCAGAGTCACTGCTCATAAGTTCAAATACCCACTGCACCAACAGTAAGATGAGTGTTAGTAACAGTCAGACGCATCCCCACAAACAGTGACACAAGCCAAATATACTATAACCCTTGTCCCGTGACCCAATGGAGAGGCCTGGCATGGTGTTGCTTCTCCAAAAGCGTGGCAGAAGGCGCCAACAGCTGAGGCACAGCAGATGCAGCCCAGGCCAAACGACATAAGTAATGTGATGCTGTAAACCAAAGCCAGTTGCCAATCTCAGTATCCAACATGTAGTAATGCAGCCCCAGAGATACTTTTCCATGTCGCATCCATGACACGCGCACGTCGTGTGCACAGTGTAGTAGTGTGCGGTATGGCATATGCATGATACTGGAAACACAACAGGAGCAACTGCTAGCAGAGTCTACTGAGGCAACACAAAAAGCGAGCAGGTATGGAAGTCACATGCGCTTTATTAAAGTTGGAAAATCCCAACGCGTTTCGGCGATTGCCTTCATCAGGGGGTATTGGAGGACAACAAAACAATATAACAAAATAAATATCTTATAGAATATGAATTATAAAAACATTAAATTAAAAACATTAAAAGATATATGTTATAAGAATAATAATTAATACAAGCATAAGCACATGTAAATGACCATACTTCATATGAAAAAGGACAAACCATTGTAATATAACAGACCATTGTAATATAACAAAAACATAATGTACTTACAAGTAGTTTAATCAATACACTAGATAAAGCGCATACAGTAGCAGAGATATGGTGCAAGACCAATCGTGTGGTTGACAATGCTAAAAAATAATAAGGATGCCATTAATAACATAAATAAATAATTAGATAGTAAAAAAGATAGATAACAACAAGAGAAAACCCAGACCGAAGTCATTCAAAACTCTAAAAAGAAACTTGTCTTTTGTAAGAAATCTTATGTGATAATACCTCCTCAAAATAAACGCCCAATTGATGACTAAGGTAGAACATTCTTAAAAATATACGTGTGTTACAATCGGGAGAAAACCCACCGCATAGCTCAAACATTAAAGCGGCTCTATGCAACCATGCAAACGGGCACCAACAATACTACAAACAAATTAATACAGGGTGTTAGAGGCTCCAAAATTGGATTGAGCATCAAACTATTAATATTTTAGCTAAAAACTTGAGTACTTAGTAAAAGCAATTACCTTCAGCACTGACAGCAAGCTTGTAACAACAATTCCTGAGAACGCTGAAACTGGCGCACTTTTAAGGTCAAAGGGTGTAATGTGGTAAAATGCATATGTATGAAGTAACATAAAAAAGAAGAAACTTAACAATGCACCCATTAAAATAAATTACAACCGTTGGAGAAAACAAGTTTACAGCAGACTTTTTTCGCCTGATCCGTTTTTAGAACGGACTAACAAGAGAAGTCGGAGTCAAGTTGATGAAACACAGGAACATGATACATCAGCTTCTCTCTTTTCTTCGGATTTAGCTTTCCATCATCCCTCGTTTTTTTCCATGGACTCCCTATGGAAGGGGGGAGGCAAGAAGAATGTTCCTCAAAACAAACAGGCGAGGTCCCCGTATCATCAATATCAAGTTCGGGAATTCAGTCCCAGTCTGCCGCCCAGAGGGAGGGGCAGAGGGAGGGGCCTAAGCCACCAAGAGGTTGTGGATTAATTCCCCAAGGTGGGATTTTCAACCTTTCGGATCTTGTTCTAAGTGACACCCAAATTGAAATTTTGGAAAAAGGGCTTTCCTTTGTGCCAGTTACTAGGCATGATCAGTTTGCCACACGTGTGGAATTGTACAAATTTTTTCGAAAATTAAGAATTATTGATTTTTTTGAGAACCAAGGTGAGACTATAACAGATTGTTCGGTTTTTCGTAGACCCTCCACATGGGTCCCACCCAATAACACCAATGTCTTAATATATGCTTTTGAAAGAGTTGTTCTATCTCAGGTAGAGGCCCTCTACACCAGGAAGGTTTGTTCCTTCCATAATCTCACCTTGTTGCAAAAATCAGCGCTTTTTGAGTTGCAAAGTGATCAGTCTATTGTTATAAAACCAGCAGACAAGGGTGGGGCACTAGTCATTCAAAATAAGGTGGATTATGTTAATGAAATTCTATGATAAATTAATGATACAACCTTCTATAAAAAAAATTTTGAAGACCCTACTGATGTCCTTAAACATAAAATAGATACATTAATTTTTATTGGTCAGCAAGCGGGTTATCTCACTACACATGAGGTTCAATTTCTTACTGTCTCACATCCGGTTATACCCACTATCTATGTTGTACCTAAAATTCATAAGTCTCTCAGTAATCCACCAGGATGACCGATTATTTCGGCAATAGGATCCTTATTGGAACCTTTATCAAAGTTTTTGGATTATTTTCTTCATCCCTTTGTTCCTCAAATTCCTTCTTACGTTTGTGATTCCACACATGTTATCAATATTTTGAATGATTTCACTGGATATCATGAACATTTGATTTTGACGACGCTAGATATAAATTCCCTTTACACTAACATTCCCCAAGCTGCTGCCTTAGAGGTTATTGCTAATACACTTATCAAAAGAAGCCCACCGGTCCGTATTCCTACTTGTTTTCTTACTCAGATGGCAGCTCTCGTTATGTGTGAAAACATTTTTCGGGGAATTTTTTATAAACAGATCAAAGGGGTTGCCATGGGGTCCTCCATGGCACCTGATGTTGCAAATCTCTATGTCGCCAATTTTGAATATCAGTTTTTACAACATCATCCGTTCGAGAAGTTTATTAAATTATGGTTGCGGTACATAGACAATGTTTTTTTGATCTGGGATGGTAATGAAGAAAATTTACAGTCTTTTTTTCTTTGGCTCAATTCTCAAGATGTACACTTACAATTCGAAGGGACCTTCAGTTCTGTTCAGATTTCATATCTTGACATTAACATCAAAAAGGGTGCCGATGGATTCCTCACAGACTTGTATCGTAAGCCTACCGATCGCAATACCCTTCTACGGTATGATAGCTTCCATAACAAATCTCTGAAGGACAACCTACCCTATGGTCAACTTCTTAGGGTTAGGCGGTTATGCACATTGCAAAATGATTTTGAAAAACATGCAACAAATATGAATGCTAGGTTTAAAGAGAGAGGTTATCCTATGCATGTTATCCAAAAGGCATACAATAAAGTTAAGAAGTTAGATAGAAATACACTTCTTAAGAAAAAAACATAAACTAATGAGAGTCGAGTAGTTTGTGCCCTAACCTTCTCGGCCCTCTCCAAAGATATTTCCAACATTCTTAGATGGGAGTGTCACTTGATTTCTTCACTTCCTGCTTTGGCACATAAATCCTTGACTATTGCGCATAAAAGGAATCGTAATTTAAAAAATTTCCTAGTTCCCTCAGCTTTATCTAAGCCATGTCCGGTTGTTAAGGTTAAAGGTCATTTTCAATGTGGGCGTTGTTCTGTGTGTTTGAATGTTATTACAATGAAGGATGTTTTCATACATCCACTCACTCAGAGAAAGTTTTTTCTCAATCATTACTCCAATTGTATGACTAGTAATGTTATATATGTAGCCATCTGTCCATGTAAGTTGTTGTATGTTGGTAAGACTTCTCGCCCTGTTAAGACACGCATTATAGAACACAAAAGTTGTTTAGGAAGACGTGTTCCGGATAAACCAATGGCTGCTCATTGGATGGAGAAGGATCATCTTGTCTCTGATTTAAAATTCTTTGTTTTGAAAGTTGTACACCCACACTGGGGTGGAGGCAATATAGATTCACTTCTACTTAAACTTGAACAGCGGTTCATTTATGAGTTGCAAACAGCTGAGCCTCGGGGTCTGAATCAGGATTTAAATCTGGCATTTTTCTTATAGCCTATGTAAAAGGTTTTTTGCCCAGCAGGCCTTCAATTTGTTTGTTTTTTTATTTTGCTAAGAGTTTTTCTTTTGTTGTTTATGGCTTTGGTTATACCCATAAGTGGTTAATTGTTGCCTCTACAATTATTATGGGTAGGCACATATTTACATATACAATTTTTCCATTTTTATTACATTTGTATATGCAATTATTTTATTTTTCTTTTAGGATTGCCGGTTACATTGTTTCTACAATCACCTTGGTCTGCAACAATTGGTGTTGTGACTTAATGTTGCAGGTTTTTTTTATGTAGTTTAATTTTATGGGAATAGATGGTTTGTAACATCGCTGGTGCCTGTTGCATTTTGCACATGGCCATTAATACTTTTTACATCCTTCATTTTAACCCGTTTTAGTTTTAAGTTTAGGATTTGAATTTTGTCTCCTTTTATAGGCAATTTTTGTGTATAATTATAAGCAGGTATTGTTGTATTATGGTTATGCACCTATTGTAATATAATCATCTTTTTAGGATTGCCGGTCACATTGTTTTTATGATCGCTTCTGTCTGGAATAATTAGCGTTGTGCCCATTGTTGGGGGTTTCTCTTATGTTTTATTTGTATTTTTAATTTTTTACTACTATGGAAAGTGTGGCATTTGGTTGCATTGTTGTGGAAACACTCAGTCTACCTTGTCCTGATGCACCCCCTGACCTTAAATTGTGTCAATTGAAGCTGTTGCTACAATTTGTGGGCAAGGCAGTCACTTCCATAACGTTTTCAAGTTCATGGTTTGTGTGATCAAGTTATTGTTTAAGTTATGTTGTTCTCTATGACAGCAGATGATTGGCTACATTGCCTGTTTGCATTTATGCGCACAGCTCCTATGACCTATAAATTTCTAAGTAGGTTTTTCCTGTTTAAGAATTCAGCCGTAGGTCCGGGACTCGAATCTGGCGCCCTTCTTACAGCCTATGCAAGCTCTTTACAAGGTGGGCTTTACAAAGTTTTTATTTGGCCTTATGTCTTTTACAAGAATTTTTGCCTCACTATGTTGTTTATATGTACACTTCTTAAAGAGATTTTTTGTACTTATTGCAAAATAATCAGCGTTTAAGAATTGCCATTTTACTGCATTAGCTCCGGTTTGTCCACTACACTTACAGTCGTGTTTTTCCTGCTGTAAACTTGTTTTCTCCAACGGTTGTAATTTATTTTAATGGGTGCATTGTTACGTTTCTTCTTTTTTATGTTACTTCATACATATGCATTTTACCACGTTACACCCTTTGACCTTAAAAGCGCGCCAGTTTCAGCGTTCTCAGGAATTGTTACAAGCTTGCTGTCAGTGCTGAAGGTAATTGCTTTTACTAAGAACTTAAGTTTTTAGCTAAAATATTAATAGTTTGATGCTCAATCCAATTTTGGAGCCTCTAACACCCTGTATTAATTTGTTTGTAGTATTGTTGGTGCCCGTTTGCATGGTTGCATAGAGCCGCTTTAATGTTTGAGCTATGCGGTGGGTTTTCTCCCGATTGTAACACACGTATATTTTTAAGAATGTTCTACCTTAGTCATCAATTGGGCGTTTATTTTGAGGAGGTATTATCACATAAGATTTCTTACAAAAGACAAGTTTCTTTTTAGAGTTTTGAATGACTTCGGTCTGGGTTTTCTCTTGTTGTTATCTATCTATTTTACTATCTAATTATTTATTTATGTTATTAATGGCATTCTTATTATTTTTTAGCATTGTCAACCACACAATTGGTCTTGTGCCATATCTCTGCTACTGTATGTGCTCTATCTAGTGTATTGATTAAACTACTTGTAAGTACATTATGTTTTTGTTATATTACAATGGTCTGTTATATTACAATGGTTTGTCCTTTTTCATATGAAGTATGGTCATTTACATGTGCTTATGCTTGTATTAATTATTAATCTTATAACATATATCTTTTAATGTTTTTAATTTAATGTTTTTATAATTCATATTCTATAAGATATTTATTTTGTTATATTGTTTTGTTGTCCTCCAGTACCCCCTGATGAAGGCAATTGCCAAAACGCGTTGGGGTTTTCCAACTTTAATAAAGCGCATGTGACTTCCATACCTGCTCGCTTTTTGTGTTGCCTCAATATGCATGATACTGTGCATGCGCAGCATGCGTGCGTGCATCACCAACACATGGGCATCCCTCAAAATGGCGACGCGATCCCACAAGCCAGCCTTTAAACGCCATGACCTATGACAGCTGGCAGCCCTATTATGCACCAGGCAGCCGCGCCTCTTCCCTGGCGCCTCAAAATGCCAGGATCTGGAACGCGTAAAGAGTGCGTGGGTGTGCATCACAAGGCACTTTAACTGTGCAGCAGACTACGCACGTGAGGCAAGTGTATGGGGACAGGTCACTAAATGGAAGTTGTACAACACGATATCCAGCAATCAAAACACATAAGATATGCGCCACATATGTGAGACACGTATATGTGGCCAAACCTGTGATCAAGCTATCTGTGTATGTTGCGGTGTGGACGTATGCCAATACCCAGGAGGTACAGACATGAAAGCAGAGGTGCAGAGGGTAGCGCGCTGTGATGTAAGCTGCTCCTGTTGCAGTGCACACCTCTGCCCAACCCCCAGGATTTGCAGCCCCCATGACAGAGCTATATTAGGCATCCCTGTGACATAGTGGCTGATGCTATGACACATTACCAGCTATGGACAATCTCCAGGAGAGATCTGAACTGATCACAGAGACCAAGTAGTCATCATGGCGCACTGGTAGCTGCTGCAGTCGGAGTACCACAGGCCTGCCCCATCCCCAGGAGGCATCAGATCTGATGACAGAGGTCCAGCAGTCATCCTGGTGGTGTGTTAGTTGGTGCTGCTGATGTGTGGAACATCACCGTTGGCCCTGAACGCTCGCAGACCTGCGCATAGGGGCGTATCAGACATCCCGACCACATGCATCCACTCCTCATGTATTTGTATATAAGTGTGAATATCATTCTGTTATTACAAATGTAAATAGTTAATACTGTTATTACAAATGTAAATAGTTAATACTGTTATCCAAGTTGAGCTACCTGTTATATGTAACACGGTGTTAACCCCCACCGTAAAATACCTCATGTTCTATGTAAACCACACTGATGTTGAAGAGCGCGGTATATAAGCGATTTAAATAAATAAATAAAGCGAAGTCCAACATGCTAGCAATCCCAAAAGAAATGACAAGATGCACCAAAACAACAGCTAGCAGAGCTTTCCGACTCTGCGCCCCAAGACTATGGAATACCTTACTGGCACATATCAGGGCAATCCCCGACTTGAGCCAGCTCAGGAAGGCCCTCAAACACTTCCTCTTCATCAAATATCTCACTGACAACACCGAACCCCAGTCCCACTTGAATAGCGAGCACCTCAGTAACAGTAGCAGTCAACCAGGCAAGCCCTCACAACAGGCGTCCCCAACAATGTAAAACACCAAACAGTATCCTTTCTCAATACACTTCTTATGTATATAGTTTACCCTGTTCTCCAAGTTCCATATCCTGTTAATTGTAATGACCAGACATATGCAACTTGTCGGATGTTTCTGTTCCATGTAAACTGCCCTGATGGCGAATAGTGCGGTATATAAGAAATGTTAATAAATAAATAAATAAAATCCTGGTGTTTTGGATGTTGTTGTTGTTGCAGTTTCCCAGCTCTGCCCTAACCCCAGGAGGCATCAGACCAGCTGGCACAGGTCTATTCTACATCCTGGTATTATGGTGGTTGTTTGTGCTTCAGGTTCCCAGCTCTGCCCCAACCCCTGGAGGCATCAGACCAGCAGACATAGGTCTATTCCACATCCTGGTGTTATGGTGGGTGCTGTTGTTGCAGGTTCCCAGCTCTGCCCCAACCCCAGGAGGCAGAAGACAAGCTGACACAAGTCTATTCTAAATCCTGGTGTTATGGTGGTTGTTTGTGCTTCAGGTTCCTAACTCTGCCCTAACCCCAGGAGGCATCAGACCAGCTGACACAGGTCTATTCTATATCCTGGTGTTATGTTGGTTGTTTGTGCTTCAGGTTCCCAGCTCTTCCCCAACCACAGGAGGCATCAGACCAGCAGACACAGGTCTATTCCACATCCTGGTGTTATGGTGGGTGCTGTTGTTGCAGATTCCCAGCTCTGCCCCAACCCCAGGAGGCATCAGACCAGCAGACACAGTTCTATTCCACATCCTGGTGTTATGGTGGGTGCTGTTGTTGCAGGTTCCCAGCTCTGCCCTAACACCAGGAGGCATCAGACCAGCTGACACAGGTCTATTCTACATCCTGGTGTTATGGTGGTTGTTTGTGTTGCAGGTTCCCAGTTCTGCCACATCCCCAGGAGGCAGCACACCAGATTCCAGTGGTCCAACAAGCAGCCCGGTGTAATGGTAGCTGATGCTGGTGCAGGTACCCAGCCCCCCGCCCCCCCCAGGTGTCTGAGCACGCACGACAGAGGCTGCAGCAGCGTCCATGCGTCATGGTGATGGGTCCTGTTGATGTGGGACGGTCTGCCTAACACCGAGGTGTGTGCTGTACTGCTGAGTGTATGGAGTCACACCCCCTGTAGACCACAATTGCAACATCCCACATGCTATGTTGCCCACATGTCATGCCAGGAGATGGCAGGGACAAGGTATGGGGTGGCTGTGAGGCGGTACACAGGGCACATAAGTGTTGCAAAACAAATGCCAAGCCTCACACCCACACATGCAGGTGGTGCTGCCAACAGCAGGTATGGGACCCTCTGCCCATAGCAGGAGCAGCCACCATTGCATGCAGACATGTGTGTCATGTGGTTCACCATGGGCAGGGATACAGGGCACTAATGTCTGCAAACATTGCTTATCCCCCCAGGTAGAGGACCTATGGAAGAAGGGCAGAGAGATGCGGCTACACTGCCCGGGGTACCTCCGCCGCATGCAGCGGGAGGCAATGGCCATGGGTGACGGTGAGTGTCCCAGTCTATGCATTGTGCCACACCATGTCCCAGTGGCACGGCAGCCTGTGATGCCATACACAATGTGTCTGTGCCGTAACAAACGCATGACGCCCTGTTCATTTCTGCCTTCTACACAGAGGCTGCAGATGCTGGGGAGGGCACCTCTGCAGGCACACAACCTGGTGGCAGCCCCCCCTATGACCACTGGAGGTCCCGAGGTGGAGGACATTCCTTCAGCGGCGGAGGACGCCATGGATGTGGGGGAGGAAGACATGGAGGGTGGGGAGGGGTGGGAGGAGGGGATGGTGGAGGGTGCTGGGGAGGTGGAGTGGGAGGTCGAGGAGGGTGGTGGGGATAGTGAGGGGAGCGGCCAGGACGGGGAGGGCAGGTGGAGCATGGAGGGTGGAGAGGGGGATCCTGTGCCTGAGGGCAGTCACATGCCACCACAGGGCACTGGGGGCCCCTGCCACCTGCCCCATGTGCATGGCCATGGTGTCAGGCTGAGTGTGGGCCCCCACACATTTAAACATACAGGGCCCACGCAGATGCCACCACCCAGACCACAGTCACATGGTGTGGATGTGGTGGCAAATGCGTGGGTCTCCTGTGTGTGGCGATAGGCACTGTTATGCGGACCCTGAGCGAACATGGCCATGCCATCAGGCAGCTGATAGCTGCTGTGCAGGGTATGGCTGAGGTGATGCGCTGCCAGCATTACCATGGCATGTTCACGGCACACCCCCAGCCATATCCCCACGGCAGGCCCCCGGGTGTGTGACCCACAGTTATAGCTGTGGCCATCTCCCAGTGGCAATCCCAAAAGCAAACTGTGTCCCCCCTAACATTGGAGATGGATGTCCATGCTGGGAGAATGCCCAATGTGAAACAGTTTATAGAGTTGATCCGCCTGTGGGAGAGTGTTTATGTGTTCCAAATGTTAATGTTTGTATGGCACCTATCAACACATACCCTTATTAAAACACTGTGTAGGCAGCCAAATTCTGCAATGGTTATGTGTCCTCTGTACTGTCCCCCGCAGCCCCCTCTAGTGGCGGCGTAGTGGTTCCACAGGGGCTGGGGAGCGCATAAGAATTAAAAGGTTCAGGGTTGATCTGTTGTGAGGGTCAATGGGATAGCAGGTCACATTGTCAGCCTCAGGGTCAACAACCTAAAAAAGTAACTCTTGCCAAGTGTAGGGTACAAAAAGGCTTTTATTTCCCCTTTTCGCATGAAGAAATTCAAAATATGAGGTAATGAGTAACAGAACATAAATTCAGTTGCATCAAAACGTGAGTCAGCAAAACACTCAAAATAACATGGTTCCTTCACCAACTTAAAGCATAAACTTTCCAGTACAGTTTGCACACTTTAGATTGTTTGCCTTTTACTCAAAGATATCTTCTTGTGCAAAAGTCACATTCCATTGGTTCTATATCTTCAGTGCTCTCAGATTCCCCTGGCAGCCATTCCATGTCTATGGGATCTGAAACTGAGGTCTCTGAGATCTCTTGGATATTAAAACCTGGTTTCCTAAAAGCATGCCATACTGTATCCCAGTGCTGGCTTGGGAGTTTGGGGCGTCGGCTTTTAGGTCTAGTATATCTCCCTGGGCTTGCTGTCGTTTCAGGACTAAAAGTTTGCTCCTTCCATTCTCTGGCAACATTAAACTTTTTCCTGTAAAACTTATCAGTTATATCTGGTTTAAAACAGTCCTTATTGTCCAGATAAAAACTAGCCCTTTGTTCCTCTCTAGGCTTCTTGAAAAAGGCTTGAGGCCTAGTCTGAGAGTTTTGTGCTCCAGGTATATCCTTTCTCTCAAGGCTAGGAACTTTTCCTTTATCTTTCAAGTTACTTTTGTAAAAGCTTTTAAAAGTACCTTTTTTCTCTTGAAGGTTTCTTCTCCAACCGGAGGGATAAGCACTTCCTTCCTTGGCTGCAGTCCGTGATATTGCCCCTTGAAGTTGTGTATGGCCTTTCTCTAGGCCTGCTCTCCCAGTGAAAGTGTTTGGTCTGTTTACAGAGGGTAGTACTGCTCTCCCAGTAGCTTCCTTTCCTTTAGCTCTGCTGGGTTTGTCAGGGACCTCACCTCGGTCTCTGAGTCTGGCCTCTGGAGCTTCCCTTGGCACTGCCTCCTGTTCTCCACATGAAGGTCTCTGCCAAGCTCCTTGCCTCCTCCTGTGCTTCTCCTCTGGGTTCTTCCCTTCGGGGTTTCTCTGTTGCCTTTCTGGCTCTCTTGACTGCCTTCCTGGCACCTTTGCCTCTCTTGGCTCTCTCGGCTCTCTCTCTCTTGGCTCTCCCTCTTGCAGTGCTCTGTTCCTACTTAAATCCAGAGCAGCTGCTTCTGAGTCCTGCCCATAGAGGTGTGGTTCTTCCACTTTCAGGTTTGTTCTCCTGCTCCCTCTATGTGTCCCTTCTCGTAATTGCAGGCAAATCCTGTTTTTTTTCAAGATTTAAAAGTTTCCTTTCTTGCATCAGAGGGCTTGCGGTATCACAGTACATACATGCTGTAGCGGTGAGTGTGCCACGTGTGTGCATGTCTCAGTGTGTATTTGTGATACATACATTGTCCCTGCCCCACAACAGGCTGTGTTGAGCACCATGTGCGCTGACAGACGTATCCCCTGCTGACACCATGATGTAAACATGCACTGCACTGTCCACCAGACATGGACATAGGCACGTTGTCACAGATAGTCAGTCTGTAGCAGGGGTGCAGCACATGATAGGATGGTGAGGGGGTGCGGGTGTGATACCCATGATGTAGCGTATATGTGATGTATGCGGGGACCCACGTGTCAGTCAGTGTGTTAGTTGGTGGGACACACTAAGATGGGGTTTGGTGGGGTGAAGGAGCAGCGGCGCACTACAAGCACTGAAGGGGGGTATACAACTGACAGTAGCTAGGTATATCTGTACGTCGTGTCTGCCCACCAAGCATGTGCATTTATTATGCCACTGTGTCCCTGGTATGTGTCCGACAGACGGGTCACCCATGTAGATAGCCTGATGTGGATGATATGCGGGGACAGAGGGGAGACATACCCCACAATGTGGACTGAACAATCGGACATGTACAGCAGGTGGCAGGAGTGAGGGTGTAACACCAGGCATATGTCTGGCCGTGAACACATGGCACGGTGCATGGGACACAGGGCATGTGTGCACCGCTCTGTATTGACTGATGCTGGTGCAGAAACCCCACCAGCCTGTGACATGCTAGAGCACAGGTGATCATGCTAACCCCAATTGGGACAGCCCACTCAGGGAACCCCCAACACAAAGAAAGGACACATGCACATCAGTGAACAAAGGTAATGTGTCATTTAATGTGGTTTACAGTCCAAATTGCATTCACACACCTACGGCCTGCATGACCACCCATGCCCCCGCCCCCTCCCACGTCCCCCCACACCCCTTGCTGCTGCTGCTGCTGCCGTCGTCTCTGGTGCCGCTGCAGGCCGCATGATATGTCCAGTCATCACCTCGAGGGCATCTGCCACCCAGCCTATGCCAGCTCGATATCCACAGCAGTCCCTCGCAGCTGCCGTGTCTCCTGGGTGTGCTCCCTGGTGTCACTGCGGAACCCACACACCACCCACATGAGGGCCCGCACCGCCTGGATTTGGACATGCTGGAGCTGCTGCTGGCCACGCATCTCCATCCACATACCAATCAGCGCCTGGCGTGTGCCTGTGGGAGGGGAACAAGGTGACCTGTGAGACATCTGTTGCCCAGACCCCAATGTATATGACCTGCCTGTTCCCCACTGAGCCACACCAACCACCCCAGGCATGGCCAGGGGGGCATATGTATGTGTGGAGGCCCACTGTCATCGTGTGCATGTGTGGCCCCACCGCTGTGGCTGGGTGTTGGTGTGCCACAACAGCACATGCAACCATCCTGCCAGTTGCCTACCTGCAGCATCTCTGTGTGCGGACGCCATATGTGCCCGCAGCTCCCGGAGGATGACAGGCACTGCACCTGTTGTTGCTGTGGATGGCCCTGGCAGTGGCAATGTGGGGCTCACCCCCGCAACCTCGGGCCCCTCCCCAGCTACTGTGGTGCCTGTCTCCCTGCTCTGCTGGAGTGACCCTTCGTCCTCCTGGGTGGCCACCTCCTCAGACAGCACCTCGGCCCATGGGGTGTCTGGGGCATCGCTGATGGCAACCTCTGCATGTGGTGCCTCATCAACCTCTGCAGGCTCTGGCTCACCACTACTGTCCTCCTCAGCTGCCTCGATGGCCTGGATGTTACCTAGGGGGGGGGGGAACAAGGTACACAGTAGATATGGGGTGTCACAGACAGAGATGTAGAGCACATTCTAATGTAGACACATATCTGTGTATATAGCCCTTGCGTACCTCTGTCTCTCTTACCTGGTCAGCCATGGCGACAGGAACTCTCCTGCTTGCTCCTTCTTCACCCCATGTACCCCCTCCACCACATATTGTATGCACATAACTAACCCATTTGATGGGGATGCCACATTTTCTAACCCACATCTGGGGTGCGAACATCCAAGTCTGACCTGGAGCGTGGAGTACGCATGTGTGGGTTACACCCCGACCTTGGATGTCCTCACCGCATCTCAGATATGTCCAGGACATCCTGACCTATATCCACGCCTACATCTGCCCAGGGCAAGAAGGGGTGATGGGAGGGAGCTCATTCTGTCAGACAGATATGTGGAAGGTTTTGGGAAGGAGGTTTGACTCTATCTCCTATAATGTCCACGTGCAAACACTAACGGGGAATGTGGACTCAGGTAGATATGTCCCTGGGTCGGACACACCTGCTCCTAGGACATGGGCCCACTACCCCCGTGGCATGCCCAGCGTGTGCGTGGTATATAGCTGTATGTGTGCTGCATGTCCCGAACATACCTGCTTGGGGATCAGCTGTGTCCAGTGCAGGTGAGAGGCCATGGATATATATGGGACCTAGGTGCTCAGCCAGCTGCTGCTCAAGGGGCATGAGGCTGGGGATGAGGGACCGCCCCCGCCAGTGCCGCTAGCATGTCGGCGTTCTGCAGTCATGTGTGCACGGACCCCTCTCCTGATATCATTAAACCTCTTATGAAGGCTGTCAAGGTCCCTTGGTGGCCCCCCCAGCATGTACCATGGCCCCCTGCACCTCCACCCACACCTGGGTCCATACACTAACTGTTGTGCATGAGCTCATGCGCCCATACAGCTCCTCATAGTGTTCAAGGACACTTGCAAGCAGGTTGTGGTTTTCCTGCTGGCTAAACCGTATCACCCTCTTCCTCTCCCCATCCAGCACAGGCATCCGCCTACGCTTGCCTGTGGTATGCTCCTCAGGCCACTCCTGGGTGGTGCCAGCCATACCCAATGGGCCAGCAACCTCAGACGCAGGATGTTTCAACCCTCCCATCTCTGGGGACCATGGCCCTGCCGTTTCTCCGGACACCCCACATATTGTGTCCTGCCGCAGCATGTCCCTGCTCTCCCTGTCCTCCCTCTGCATCCTGGACCTGTCTTACCTCTTGTGGGCTTGCCCCTCCCCCGTCACCTTCACCAGCACTCAACACCTTAGCCACTCACCAGCCCTGCCTGCTGTTACCTCCACCATGCACCAACCTAGCCACTCAGCACCACCGCCGACCACCCTTGCCACTCACCTCCCCCAGCACACACCAACCCAGCTACCTACCTCCCTCACCGCTCACCAACCCTGCCACAGTCCACGCCTAACCTGCCTCTGACCCTCCTTCCGCTTCAACACCAATAACGCACACCTCCAACCGCACTCGCCAGCACTAACCCCTCAGGGTGTACCATGTGTGCGCATTGATTTATGGACCTTCGGACATCTGCACATGTGTGCACACATTGCACATGTGCACAGGCGATGCATAGGGTGCGTACGCGGAGCCGTGCGTCGCACATGTGCGGAGCCATATGCCACACATGCGCAGACACATACGTGTCTTGTGCATATGTGGCACACAGCTCCGCTAACCCCAGGCGCCTAGAGGATGGCCACGGAGCCATGCGACGCAGATGCACAGACACATACGTGTCTTGAGCATGTGTGGCGCATGGCTCCACTAACCCCTGGCACCTATGGGATGGCCGTGGAGCTGTGCACCACACATGCACAGACACATACATGTCTTGCACATGTGCGGTGCACGGCTCCGCATACATACCCTACGCATCACCTGTGTGCATGCGCATTGCGCGCACACACGCACAGACGTCCGAAGGTCCATAAATCAACGCGCACATATGGTACACACTGAGGGGTTAGTGCTGGCAAGTGCGGTTGGAGGTGTGCATTATTGGTGTTGAAACGGAAGGAGGGTCAGAGGCAGGTTAAGCATGGACTGTGGCAGGGTTGGTGTGCGGTGAGGGAGAATAAGATGGGAGAGTTAGAATATGTAGCACTAAATGAAAGGTTAGATATGATTGGAATATCAGAGACATGGTGGAAGGAGGACAACCAGTGGGACACTGTGATACCTGGGTACAAACTATATCGTAATGATAGAGCTGATCAAATTGGTGGAGGGGTTGCGCTCTATGTTAGAGAGGGCATTGACTCAGAAAGGATTAAAGTTTTGCAGGAAACAAAATCTGCTGTAGAATCTATATGGATTGAAATTCCATATAAAAGGGGGAAGGCGATGGCAGTGGGGGTGTACTATCGAGCACCTGGCCAGAATGACCAAATGGATGATGAAATGCTCAAAGAAATCAAGGAAGCTAACAAAAGTTACAGCGCAGTAATAATAATGGGTGATTTCAATTACCCCGGTATCGACTGGGTCAGTGTCACGTCAGGACATGCTAGGGAGATAAAGTTCCTAGATGAAATAAATGACTGCTTCTTGGAGCAGCTGGTTCATGAACCGAACAGAGGGGAAGCCATATTAGACCTAGTCCTTAGTGGAACACCATATCTAGTGCAAGAGATAAGGGTGTTGGGGCCACTTGGCAATAGTGATCATAGCATGATCACCTTTGATTTAATTAGTGGAGGAGGGATAGTAAGGAAATCCACAGTACTACCTTTTAACTTTCGAAAGGGAGACTATGATAAAATGAGGAAAACAGTTAAGAAAAAACTAAAAGGAGCAGTTGCGAAGGTTAAAGATGTACATCAAGCTTGGGTGTTGTTGAAAAATACTATCTTGGAAGCCCAGACCAGCTGTATTCCACGCTTTAAGAAAAGTGGAAGGAAGTCCAAAAAACTGCCAGCATGGTTTAAAGGTGAGGTCAGAGAGGCTGTTGTTGCCAAAAAAGCATCTTTCAGGAAATGGAAAAAAGAGCCAAACGACGAAACCTGGAAACAGCACAAGCACTGGCAAGTCAAATGCAAGGCATTGATAAGGCAGGCAAAGAGAGAATTTGAGAAGAAGCTTGCTGCGGAAACAAAAACGCGAAATAAAGACCTTTTCAAGTACATTCGTAGCAAAAAACCTGTGAGAGAGTCAGTTGGTCCATTAGATGATAAAGGGGTTAAAGGAGCACTAAGAGGCGACAAGGCAATAGCAGAGAGACTGAATGAATTCTTTGCTTCGGTCTTTACTGAGGAAGATGTAGGGATGTTACCCATGACTGAAGTGGTATTTAAAGGTGCGGAAGAATTGAAGGAAATATCGATACATCAGGAAGATGTCTTACAACTATTAGATAAACTGAAGAGTAGCAAATCACCTGGGCCGGATGGTATACATCCAAGGGTGTTGAAAGAACTGAAATATGAGATTGCAGACCTGCTATCAGTAATCTGTGAACTATCATTAAAATCATCTCTAATACCTGAAGATTGGAGGATCGCCAATGTAACACCAATTTTTAAAAACGGTTCCGGGGTGATCCAGGAAACTACAGACTGGTGAGCCTGACGTCAGTACCGGGAAAACTGGTAGAAACCCTCATAAAGAATAAAATTACTCAGCATGTAGACAGTGTCATAAGGTAGCGCTGTCAGAACCCATGGAACTAGGGAACTCTGAGCAAAACGTAAGGGAAACTGACAGCTCAGGTTCACACATGGGGAAAGGTTGCTATAAGCAACAGATAAAAACAAAGCCACGAGGTGTAAGGGAACACCCGAACAGAAGCTTAGCACAAAACTCATTAGGAAATGAGGAGCACCTGCATGGGGGCGGAGCCCAAACTAACACCAGCTTAAACACATTTAAAACTCAGTTACCGGAGGGTAGAGGGAGAGGAGTGGCAGGAGCTACTGGAGGAGTAGTAGATGCTACTGAGAGAACTGCTAAGCGTGAAAGCAGAACCAGTGGAGCTGCAAGGACGGAGCCAGAGAGATTGCCCGGGGCATATGAGACTGGTGATTCCCAGGGAAGCTGTTGTGAGCAGCAGTGCACAGCTTTTCAATGTCCCCAGGAGCATTGCTACGAAGTAAGCAGAGGTGGCAGTCCAGCAGCCAAGTCCAGGAGGTATAGATTACCCAATACCAGGGATTCAGCAGGGGAAAACTTTTACCCTGAAGGAAGTTTGAAGCTAACAGAGAAACACCGTGGAAAGGGTTCTTCAGAACAGTCCTTTGCTCGACCGAGAGAACAAGAAGTAGCAGTGCCTAAAGGTAGGTGTATTTACTCTAGTAGAAGAGGTTTAAAATACCCTGATTTGCCCTGCACTTACCAGGAGCTGTGTAACTCTCATGAGCCTGACTACAGTGAATATGGTAATTTCCCATGGGCCACTAGTTTAGTGGAGGTGGGGAATGCTTTAGCTCACCAGCAAGAACATTATAACCTCAACGGCAGTTGTGTGCCGGGAGAAGTTTACTCTGATGAGGAAGGAATGCAATTTGAGACTATTGGAGAGTCTTTAGATGGGAGTGAGATGGACTGTACATACACTCTGGCTGATTGCATATCATCTCTTTGTTGAAAGCAGCAAGAACTGTTTAGAAAAGGAAACAGGAGGAAAAGTTCTGTAAGTGAAATGAACTGTTTTCTTTTTACTTTTTGTTCCATTAACTAATGCTGAAGTAAGCCAAGTTTTGTTTGAAACATTTCTTTAATTGTGTCACCAGACGAAGGGTCTGCAATTCCTTGTGTTCCACTGTTATGAATCCACCCCGGACGGGGAATAAAGCCTGTGTTTAACCTTACCCTCTGCCTACAACTACACTTCTTTGGCTAATGTTAAAAACCACAGATCCCAGAAGGCCTTTCTAAAGCCTTCACAGGAAAGTCTACAGCCATTAAAATACTGCCCCATTAAACTACCCAAGCATCTTTGCCTCTGGGTACGTTGGTGGGTGACATAGTGGCGTAGTTGGCAGGATTTTGTTTTTAACTTTTGGAATAAAAGGACACTTTTAAAGAAGAATACTGCTGTACCAGGAGACCCCTAAGAAGCAAGCACACAGGACAGACCAGACGCTGAACAGTGATCTTTCTTGCCAAAGCTAGAATCTACGCAGATCCTAAGGTAACGGATACCTAGGGCACTAGCGTAGTTGGATAAAGGGCAAGAAAGAGGGCGCTCCTGTGTTGCGGGAAAGGGGGTGAAGAAACGTAAAAGTACTGCCCTTGGTGGTTTTTCTTTCTTTTCTCCACAGGGTCACGGCAGAAGGATGGAGGTCCAAGACGTAATGAGCTGGATGCAACACCAGTGGGACAAGCAACTGGAGTTGGCCCGGCATATGCAGGAGCAGACGGCAAAAATGATCATGGAGCAGCAGAAGCCACTCCTAGATACCATGAGAGCATTTTTGGAGAAATCGCCAGGACATGGGACCGAGAACCCCTACGTAGTTCCAGGGGTAGGACTCAATGCTAGCCATGCATTCACATTGGGATAGTTAAGTCCACAGGACAATATAGATGATTTTATAGATGCCTTTGAACGGATACTGGAGGCATTGAAATGGCCAAAAGAGCGGTGGGCAACCCGCTTTGCGGTATCACTCACCGGGGAGGCTCTCTCCGCTTATAAAGCAATGCCTGCCATCCTTGCTGCTGACTACGAGGAAATAAAAAGGGAAGTTAAGGATAGGTTAGGGCTATCTAGCATGCATTACCGCAGGTTATTTAGAGAAGCTAAGATGAGGGTACAAGAAACCCCTAAAGCTCTGCAGCAGAGGCTGAAAAATTTGGCATACAAGTGGTTAACTCCTGAACGGAGGACTATTGACTCGGTATTAGATACAATTATTTTGGAGCAGTTTCTCCAGGCTGTACCCACCGAAGTAAAAACGTATCTCACGTTGCAAATTGCCAAAATACTGATGATTCAGCCAGTCTGGCCGAACGCTATTTCGAGGCACAGATGGTTGGCACCTCAGAATTGGGTCTGAGGAAAGCAGCAGGCATGGCAGAGTTTAAAAGAGAAAAATATTTTAAAGGAAAAATGTTTAATGTGTCTAGTAAAAGTACTAATGATGACATTTTTCTTATGCATAAAGGGAAATGTTATGTGTGCGGGAGAGCAGGCCACTTCCAAAAGGACTGCACGGAGCGGACTATCCTCATGGCTGGGAAGGACAATCCAGCGCAAGATGGATTCCTTATCCATTTATTTATTTATTTATTTAACATGTTTTGTATCCCGCCTTTTCCTTCAATCAAAGCGGTTAATACAGCACAAAGTTAAACAAAGGTGAGGGAAACATACATTGCATTATCATTACATCACAACAAAACACTAGGAGTACAAACAGGGAACACAGTACATAACTTACATTACATTACCTTACATTAACTACAAACAGCATATCGCTGAACAGAATGAGCATATAGCAGCAGATAGTGGGTCTCGCACGGTCCACCGCCTAAGGGCCACGCCAAAGGGCCCTCTTGCGAGGCCCTCAGGCGCGGGCCCGCAAGGCACGGGCGCGCCATTGCTGAAGGGATTTTAAATGATTTGAAAAGTGCTCAGATTGGCTGCAGTTTTCTCTCACACACAGTTCCCAACTAAGTAGGCACAGCTGATTCTCACTCACTGCTCACAGGATCGTTGGAGCCTTTGCTGAAGGGATTCTAAATGATTTGAAAAGTGCTCAGATTGGCTGCAGTTTTCTCTCACACACAGTTCCCAACTAAGTAGGCACAGCTGATTCTCACTCACTGCTCACAGGATCGTTGGAGCCTTTGCTGAAGGGATTCTAAATGATTTGAAAAGTGCTCAGATTGGCTGCAGTTTTCTCTCACACACAGTTCCCAACTAAGTAGGCACAGCTGATTCTCACTCACTGCTCACAGGATCGTTGGAGCCTTTGCTGAAGGGATTCTAAATGATTTGAAAAGTGCTCAGATTGGCTGCAGTTTTCTCTCACACACAGTTCCCAACTAAGTAGGCACAGCTGATTCTCACTCACTGCTCACAGGATCGTTGGAGCCTTTGCTGAAGGGATTCTAAATGATTTGAAAAGTGCTCAGATTGGCTGCAGTTTTCTCTCACACACAGTTCCCAACTAAGTAGGCACAGCTGATTCTCACTCACTGCTCACAGGATCGTTGGAGCCTTTGCTGAAGGGATTCTAAATGATTTGAAAAGTGCTCAGATTGGCTGCAGTTTTCTCTCACACACAGTTCCCAACTAAGTAGGCACAGCTGATTCTCACTCACTGCTCACAGGATCGTTGGAGCCTTTGCTGAAGGGATTCTAAATGATTTGAAAAGTGCTCAGATTGGCTGCAGTTTTCTCTCACACACAGTTCCCAACTAAGTAGGCACAGCTGATTCTCACTCACTGCTCACAGGATCGTTGGAGCCTTTGCTGAAGGGATTCTAAATGATTTGAAAAGTGCTCAGATTGGCTGCAGTTTTCTCTCACACACAGTTCCCAACTAAGTAGGCACAGCTGATTCTCACTCACTGCTCACAGGATCGTTGGAGCCTTTGCTGAAGGGATTCTAAATGATTTGAAAAGTGCTCAGATTGGCTGCAGTTTTCTCTCACACACAGTTCCCAACTAAGTAGGCACAGCTGATTCTCACTCACTGCTCACAGGATCGTTGGAGCCTTTGCTGAAGGGATTCTAAATGATTTGAAAAGTGCTCAGATTGGCTGCAGTTTTCTCTCACACACAGTTCCCAACTAAGTAGGCACAGCTGAGGGGCGCCATCAGTCAGCCCCGAGTCAAGCAGAGGGCCAGGTGCGGATACGTTGCGTACACGGTGCATCGTCACCTTATCTTTTACACAGGGTGTCTGTCAGAGGGTTGGGGATCACACAACCATTGCTGGTAGCCATTGTTCCGCGATTGCCACACCAGATAGTTTTAGGGCGCGATTGGGCCCCCTTTTGCCAAGAATTAGGAGAGGGTCTTCATAAAATAGGTTATGAGTTCGCACCACCCCAACCAGAGGCAACAGGAGCGAGGGTAGAAGCCTTAACAGCGGGAATTCCTAGTCCCCTGTTTGGTAAAGCAAAAAAGGCTAGCATTCCATCCAACGCCCGTGTTACTGGAGTACCTCCAGTGAAGCAGAAATTTCTGCTAAAATTTTGTAGAGCCACACCCAGAGCCAAAAGCCCACAAAGAGCTTCCGCTGGAGCAGCAGGATATGACCTCTTCAGCGCCGAGGAAGCAGTCGTCCCGAAAGGGGGGAAGGCCTTAGTTAACACTGGGATACAAGTGCAGATTCCCGAGGGATGTTACGGCCGAATAGCCCCAAGGTCAGGCTTAGCGGTAAAACACTTCATAGATATCGGGGCGGGAGTGATAGACCCCGATTATAGAGGCCTGGTCAAAGTCCTCATTTTCAATTTTGGAAAAACTGACTTCAAAATACAGGAGGGAGATCGCATCGCACAGTTAGTGTATGAACGCGTGGGCTTCCCCGTCGTGGAAGAGGTGCCCGCATTGACACCTACCACTAGGGGGACGAACGGGTTCGGGTCCACGGGCCAGAGGGAGATTAAGGGCATGACGGCCCTGGCAGAGGAGAGGAGAGAGAGGAGGACCTCGGGCCTCAAACCTCCGACTGGAAAGAAAGGCCATAACCGAGGTTAGGTGTTGGGCTATCCCCACAGCAGCAGCGGGAGCTGACACAGCTGTTGGGGAGATTTACGGATGTCCTTACAACAAAACCAGGCGAAACCCGCTTGGTCGCCCACGAGGTAATTACGACCCCAGGCCGGATTATCAGACAACGGCCCTATCGCATGCCGGAGACCAAGAAAAATGAGGTTATTAAACAAGTAAAGGAAATGGTCGCGATCGGCATTATTGAGGAGTCCCACAGCCCGTGGTCAAGTCCCATAGTTTTAGTTCCTAAACCGGACAGGACCCTCAGATTTTGTATTGATTTCCGGCAAATAAATGAGATCTCCCAATTCGATGCATATCCGATGCCCCGCATCGATGATTTACTGGACCGGCTAGGTCAGGCAAAATACTTGACCACGCTAGATCTCACAAAGGGGTATTGGCAAATACCCCTTACACGTGATTCCAAACCAAAGACGGCGTTCAGTACCCCTATAGGGTTATTTCATTTTAAGCGAAAGCCATTTGGGCTGCATGGGGCAGCAGCCACCTGCCAGCGCCTAGTAGACCAAGTACTGAGGCCTCACCATGATTATGCTCTCGCATACATGGACGACATAGTCATCTACAGCACGACTTGGTCCCAGCACCTCGCTAGAGTTGAGGCAGTGCTCCGGGCCCTCCGCAGAGCAGGTTTGACCTTCAACCCGGCGAAGTGTGTATTCGCCAGCGAGGAGGCCAAATATTTGGGCCACATGGTGGGAAGGGGGGTAGTTAAACCCTTAGCTAACAAAGTGGAGAGCGTCAGGGATTTCCCCCAACCCATTACCAAAAAACAGGTACGCAGTTTCCTGGGGCTCATTGGATATTATAGACGGTTTATACCTCAGTTCGCCGAGGAAAGTATTTTGTTTACGGAAATGCTCAAGAAAAATGCTCCCAATAAAGTGCAGTGGACCCCAGAGGCTGAGATCGCCTTCACCTCCCTAAAAGAGAAGCTGTGTACAGCCCCAGTGCTGCGGGGAATAGATTTTAATCTACCCTTCGTGGTCCATACAGACGCTTCCGAGAGCGGGTTGGGGGCGGTACTATCTCAAGTGTTTGAGGGGGTGGAGCACCCGGTCACTTATTTAAGTCGAAAACTCTCAAAGGCAGAAAAAAATTATTCGACGGTTGAAAAGGAATGCCTGGCCATAAAATGGGCTATTGAAGCATTAAGGTTTTACTTAACCGGCAGGAAGTTTCTCCTGGTCACGGACCACGCCCCTCTTAAATGGTTAAACCAGATGCAAAATAGCAACGCACAGTTGACTAGGTGGCATCTGGCACTGCAGGCATTCAATTTCGTTATACAACACAGAGCAGGAAAATTACATGGGAACACGGATGCGCTCTCCCGGATTACGAGCTGTCCGGTTAGTGGTCTGGCAGCCCGTAATATTTTAAGGGGGGGATCTGTCATAAGGTAGCACTGTCAGAACCCATGGAACTAGGGAACTCTGAGCAAAACGTAAGGGAAACTGACAGCTCAGGTTCACACATGGGGAAAGGTTGCTATAAGCAACAGATAAAAACAAAGCCACGAGGTGTAAGGGAACGCCTGAACAGAAGCGTAGCACAAAACTCATTAGGAAATGAGGAGCACCTGCATGGGGGCGGAGCCCAAACTAACACCAGCTTAAACACATTTAAAACTCACTTACCGGAGGGTAGAGGGAGAGGAATGGCAGGAGCTACTGGAGGAGTAGTAGATGCTACTGAGAGAACTGCTAAGCGTGAAAGCAGAACCAGTGGAGCTGCAAGGACGGAGCCAGAGAGATTGCCCGGGGCATATGAGGCTGGTGATTCCCAGGGAAGCTGTTGTGAGCAGCAGTGCACAGCTTTTCAATGTCCCCAGGAGCATTGCTATGAAGTAAGCAGAGGTGGCTGTCCAGCAGCCAAGTCCAGGAGGTATAGATTACCCAATACCAGGGATTCAGCAGGGGAAAACCTTTACCCTGAAGGAAGTTTGAAGCTAACAGAGAAACACCATGGAAAGGGTTCTTCAGAACAGTCCTTTGCTCGACCGAGAGAACAGGAAGTAGCAGTGCCTAAAGGTAGGCATATTTACTCTAGTAGAAGAGGTTTAAAATACCCTGATTTGCCCTGCACTTACCAGGAGCTGTGTAACTCTCATGAGCCTGACTACAGTGAATATGGTAATTTCCCACGGGCCACTAGTTTAGTGGAGGAGGGGAATGCTTTAGCTCACCGACAAGAACATTATAACCTCAATGGCAGTTGTGTGCCGGGAGAAGTTTACTCTGATGAGGAAGGAATGCAATTTGAGACTATTGGAGAGTCTTTAGACGGGAGTGAGATGGACTGTACATACACTCTGGCTGATTGCATATCATCTCTTTGTTGAAAGCAGCAAGAACTGTTTAGAAAAGGAAACAGGAGGAAAAGTTCTGTAAGTGAAATGAACTGTTTTCTTTTTACTTTTTGTTCCATTAACTAATGCTGAAGTAAGCCAAGTTTTGTTTGAAACATTTCTTTAATTGTGTCACCAGACGAAGGGTCTGCAATTCCTTGTGTTCCACTGTTATGAATCCACCCCGGACGGGGAATAAAGCCTGTGTTTAACCTTACCCTCTGCCTACAACTACACTTCTTTGGCTAATGTTAAAAACCATAGGTCCCAGAAGGCCTTTCTAAAGCCTTCACAGGAATGTCTACAGCCATTAAAATACTGCCCCATTAAACTACCCAAGCCTCTTTGCCTCTGGGTACGTTGGTGGGTGACAATAGTCACAACCTAATGGGAGACAGCCAACATGGCTTTAGACAAGGAAGATCTTGTCTTACTAATCTGTTATGTTTTTTTGAAGGAGTGAATAAACAGGTGGACAAAGGTGAGTCGGTTGATATTGTGTATCTGGACTTTCAGAAAGCCGTTGACAAGGTCCCTCATCAGAGACTTTTGGCAAAACTAAAGAGTCATGGGATAGGAGGCAGTGTACTATTGTGGATCAGGAACTGGTTAAAAGATAGAAAGCAGAGGGTAGGGCTAAATGGCCAATTTTCCCAATGGAGAAAGGTGAATAGTGGTGTACCCCAGGGATCTGTGCTGGGTCCGCTGCTTTTTGACATATTCATAAATGACCTGGAAAATGGAATAACGAGTGAGGTTATCAAATTTGCAGATGACACAAACTATTTAAAGTTGTTAAAACCCAAGAGGATTGTGAAAATTTGCAAGAGGATCTTGATAAATTGGAAGACTGGGCATCAAAATGGCAGATGAAATTTAATGTGGACAAGTGCAAGGTTATGCAACTAGGGAAGAACAACCCAAACTATGGTTACACGATGCAAGGTTCCACATTAGGAACCACCACCCAGGAAAAAGATTTAGGCATCATTGTGGATACCATGTTAAAACCCTCGGCCCAGTGTGCAGCGGCGGCCAGGAGAGCAAATAGAATGTTAGGTATGATAAGGAAAGGAATGGAAAATAAAACAAAAGATATTATAATGCCTCTATAACGTTCCATGGTGAGACCGCACCTTGAATATTGTGTGCAGTTCTGGACACCGTATCTTAAAAAGGATATAGCGATTTTAGAAAAGGTACAGAGAAGAGCCACCAAAATGGTAAAGGGGATGGAAGGATACTCCTATGAAGAAAGGCTAAAAAGGTTAGGGCTCTTTAACCTGGAAAAGAGACGGCTGAGGGGAGATATGATAGAAGTCTATAAATTAATGAACGGAGTGGAACGGGTAAACGTAGATCGATTGTTTACCTTATCAGAATATAGAAAGACTAGGGGACATGCAATGAAGCTACAGGGTAAACTATTCAAGACTAATAAAAGAAAATATTTTTTCACTCAACGTGTAATCAAACTCTGGAATTTGTTACCGGAGGATGTAGTAAAGGCTGTTAGTGTAGCTGGTTTTAAAAAAGGTTTGGACAAGTTCCTGGAGGAAAGGTCCATAAACCATTATTAAGAAGTGACTGAAGATATCAATGCTAGACCCAGTACAAGCATTGTGGAACTTGTGTCTCTTGGTGAAACTGCTAGGTACATATGACCTAGATTGGCCACTGTTGGAAACAGAATGCTGGGCTTGATGGACCTTGGTCTGACCCAGTATGGCATATCTTATGTTCTTATGTTCTTATGAGGTAGGTAGCTGGGTTGGTGTGTGCTGGGGGAGGTGAGTGGCAAGGGTGGTGAGTGGTGGGAGAGGCGAGCAGCGGCCCTGGTGAGTGCTGGAGGAGGTGTGTGGCTGGGTTGGTGTGTGCTGGGGGAGGTAGGTTACACAATTGGTGGGTTGTGGGTGAGGTAGGTGACACGGTTAGTGGGTGGTACAGTTGGTGGGTGGTGGGTGTGCTGTGTGGCTTGGTCAGTGTTTGGGGGTGGAGGTGAGTGGCAGGGCTAGTGTCAGGTGGGGTGGTGAGGGGGTTTGGGTTAACAGTGTCCGCTATGGCGGCCTTTGTGGTTGCTTCAGTTACACTGGGGGATGTGGATGGCTTGCGGTTGCCTGACGGGGGAGATGGTGTCCATGGGGCTGGGGCATGGGGCGGGGGTGCAGGCCCGCTCCAACACCGACCTGCAGCTGCGGGGGCAGGCCAGGCAGGGGCTGTGCTGGCACGGCGCAGGAGGCGTGCCAATTTGCAGGCCCGCCAGCCTCACCTCTACAGGCCCAGGGCCCGGCTCCAGGGCATGCGTGAGGACCAGGTCATCTCCCTCTACCACCTGAGCACAGGGGCTATTAGGGAGCTCTATGAGGATCTGAGACCTGACCTCGAGCCCCTGACTGGTCGGTCACATGCCATACCGGGTTTGGTCAAGCTCCTTGGTGCCTTACATTTCTTTGCCTCTGGCTGTTTCCAGTCATCTGTGGCTGCAGTGGGTGGCATGAGCCGCCCCACCTTCTCACGCTGTCTCCACCAAGTACTGCGTGCCATGATCAGCCGGGTTGGGAATTACATTGGACTTCCCAACACTAGGCAACAGTGGGGGACCCTGCACCAGGCCTTTGAGACATTTGCCGGGTTACCACACGTGATGGGCGCTATTGATTGCACACATGTTGCCCTGAGACAGGGAGGCAGTGTTCCGCAACCGCAAACACTACCACTCCCTGAATGTTCAGGTTGTATGTGATGCAGGTATGCGTATTCTGAATGTGGTCCCGCGGTTTGCAGGGTCCACCCATGACTCCTATATCCTGCGTCACTCGGCACTGTTCAGACAATTTGAGGCAGGACAATTTGAGGACTATGTCCTGCTGGGTGGGTATTTGTCATCTCGGACATGCACATCGTATACCCCTGCTATCCGTCCGTACACATGTCTGTCCTTGACATGTGTCTCGAGTTGTGTGTGTGTGTGTCATCTGTGTGTGTGCGAGCTGCTGGGGGGGGGGGGGTTGACGCCAGGTCCTCAGTGCTGCAGTGCTGTGTGTTGGTGGCACACTGACATTTGACGTATAAAGCTATTTGGCATTGTGTGTTTCGGTTGGCTCAGTACTACACACATGTATGCTTCCCATTTATCAACAGTGTGGCATTGTCTATGCCATCATGCCTGCCATGGTGGGGTGACTGTTCCTGTTGCAACATCTGTCTGTGGGGAATAGCATGACCATCACATGCTTGCACATGTGTGCATCTCTGCCCTTGTCCAGGGTGCATTGCATGTGTCTCTCTGATGTGTTCAGGCCTGCCGCAAATACCTTTTGGCCTCTGGTGTCTGCCCATGTGTCTGCTGTGGTTCGGGTTACTGTTGTTTGCACTCTGTCTACCTCACCTGTGCTCTGTATCTCATACCTCCAGACACTGGCGCATAGTGATTGTGTCCCATCATGTGTTCCCTGATGTTTCTGTCTGACCTGTAGATGCTGTGGGTCTGCACGTACATTCACGAGTGCATGTGTGTGGACATCAGGTACTGTTTTAACGTTCAACATTTCTTTCTGCAGGTGACCCAGGATATGGGTGTCGGCCGTGGTTGCTAACCCCTGTGCGTCTACCACAGACATGTGCAGAGATGAGGTACAATGAGGCCCATGCCTCCAGTCGCTCCGTCATCGAGCGCACCTTTGACATTTTGAAAAGTCGCTTCAGGTGTCTGGATAGGACCGGCGGGGCCTTACAATACCAACCCGTGACAGTGGCAGAGATCATTATTGCCTGTTGCATCCTGCACAACATTGCTCTCAGGCATGATATCGATGTCGAAATTAATGAGGATCTGGAAGACGATCCAACATGCTCTCCTGTCCGTGGCCATGGTGACACACGTGAGGGCGCAACACTCAGGCGCCAGCTGATTGAGGAGCTATTTGCATGTGAGTAATGGATGTTTCCAAATGACACTTTTGTATAGATATCTTTACTACTACTACTACTGAACATTGGTATCGCGCTACCTGTCATACACAGCACTACACTGACATTGCTGACACAATGCCTGGCCATCTGAGCTTAGAATGTGGTCCAACTGCTAACACAGATGGTGTGGGCAGGGAACAACAGCGGGAGGAGGTGATTAATGTGTGCAGGTTTGTTAGGCTTAGGTGATGTGGTAGGCTGACACACAGGATTTTGGATGGTTGTTAAGGCCTGCCCTGCAACCACAGGTAGTTCGTTCCAGGCGTTGGGTGCTGCAAGGTGAAAGGTGTGTGGTCCCACATTAACAGTGGATGAGCGGCCCATAGATCGGGCCAGCTGGCTTGACATGTGGGGATGACATTTAGGGGATATGAGGGGATTGAATGGGTTGTATGCTCTGATGAGCAGGGACTGTGTGTTACAGGTGTCGGTATGGCGATGCATACAGGTGTTGGCACTGTTTACATGCTCAGTAGTAGTAGTATTTGTAGTACTTGGGTTATGCGGGTCAGGGTACAGGGCAACCACAGTGTGACACCATGTATAGATCAGCAGGTACGTCTTGACCTCGCCTGGGGCCTGTGAGGTGTCGTGGCAGGTGGGGTGTTACTGTCATACTGTGCATGTCGGTAGCTTAGCCATGCAGCACAGTGTTGCATACATTGCGACGGACATAGATGATTTTGAGGCAGACCAGCAAGGTGTAGGCTACAGTGACCAGGTTGGCAGGTGATGATGGGGGTCATTGGCGCTTTATGTGTGTTCTGGGTGGACGGCAGGGACCTTGCTGATGTTATCTAGGGGGACACCGCAGGCCTTAGCTACATGATGGGTATGTGTGGGGATGGGGAGCGAGGAGTCATAGAGACCTGCTACCCTGACGACCACATCGACAGAAGGTTATCTAACCTATACACAGACACTGTAAGGGTTGGAGAGGGTTTAGGGGTGATGCCCAGATGTCTGGTCATGGCCATTCTCAATTCATGCAGGGGGGGGTACCTGCAGCCAGCAATGTCAGGGGGCAAACTGCGATCGGGGTGTGGTCTGCCAAACATAGCTCATGCGTGATGAGATATCTTTGGGTCACATCAACGTACAGCTGCTAGGGATAGCCAGGGGATGTGCCTGCTGCACCAGGGAACTGGGTATGGGGCCAGGGGGATGTAGCAGTCCCTGCATAGCTTTCTTTCGTACAGCACCTGGGAATGGGTTAGCAGGAGAGGTGGACCCACAGGAACACACACTGAGGGTGCTATGGGAGACATATAGGGGAGGCAAGCTTGTACCAAGACCTTTGGGACGAGCACATACAGGGTAGCGCAGTGACGGTTGAGGTCAATAGTCTTGAGGGCAGCAGACAGGTCCCAGAGGGACGGACAGGCTCCAGGCCCTTGGACCTGGTCAGGAACATGTCAGTGGATGTTGGGGTGGGGACAATTAGGTACTGTGTCATGACGAACTGCCAGACTGTGACAGGTCTAGGGGGTTATGAGAGATGTTGACGTGAAGCTGGTATGTTTGTTGCACAGCTCCAACATGACATATGTATGTTTCCCTTGTATTTCTCGATCCACAGGACATGCTTGGAGATGTTCCAGGTGCTGTAGTGCAGTGTCAGCTCTGTGTACCTCATTCAACGTGCAGGACACTGGGGTAGGTGGACATACAGGTGATTTGTGTGTGTGGACAGTCAGGAGCAACACATGTCACAGGTTATCTATCTACTGCACATATGTTGTGGGAGACCTATTTATCGGGCTCCCCGGTACCCCATATGTTGATGATGGCCACACATATCCACATGTGTTCATGCACAGTTTGTCTTCTCCGGCACTGTCTCTGGGACACATCCAACAGGGCTGTGTGTGTCTACAGGTCCTAGGTGTTCTGGTGGTGGGTCCCACTTTCACTCTTCCATGGCATTGTAGCATCAGCCAACTGCAGTGTATCATAGCATTTGCCAGGCCTTTATCTCCACTATTTGATGTTTGACTCTGCAATTTGGGCTGATGTTGCAAGCAGTATATCAATACATTGTTTATCCTCTTCTGACACAGGGCAGTGAACACACAAAGCACATCTACTACAGTGCATCCGGCGTCACCATCAACCACCTGTTGGAGGACACAACAACACCATGGAACTATCCCTAGGAAACAGTGCCATAGGATGTTTGACCTCTGCGAGTGGGACACATGCCTAAGATGGACAGTATTATTGTTGGACTGCTACTTTGGGCATGACAGGTCTGTCCAACACACCGTTGCTGCTGTGCTCTGGCTGGGTGTCGTGTTCATCACAGGGGACACACATGACCTTTCCAGTACTGTGGCATATTGGGATGTCACACTTGACTATGCATGCCCAGGGTTTCAGAGACAGTCGTAAGATGACTTGTTGGATTGCAGATACCCTTTGCACTTTGGACACTGTGTACTGGTCCCCATGTGTGCAGCAGGGACTGACATTGTCGCTGTATATTGTACATCCTTCTGACATTGTGTTGTTGTGTTTTGCCCATGTATATAACATGGAACGCAGGATACGCTCATCTGTTTGTCTCAAAACGAGCATACAGCCATGCATGTGGCACAGGGGGAGCAATGGAGAGGTCCTCGTGTCCATGTCCACCTAGCCTCCACTTGGACATGACACAGTATTTGCCACAACACCACTTTACTGCATACCAGCATCTTGGATTGCTGTTTGCAATTACCAAGGGTGTTACAGTGCATGTGTGGCATCACTGTATCATGTTTCAACTTACACGGTGCATGTGCATGTGACTGACTATATTGGTGCAACACAGCATGTTGCAATATGGCTTCTGTGTGGGTTACTGTAACATGTTCGACCTTTCTTTCCATCTCCATATACAGGTTATTGTGTCTGTTTACTGTACAGACGTGACACTCTGCATTGATTTGCAAACCTAGCATTGCATGTCTGTATAGTCCTATTTATCCCCTGAGGTAACGACACTCACATTGTCCCATTATATTTGGAGTGTGGCAGTGTGAGTGTCCATTTTCTTCCTTCATTTGTGCATTCCATGTACTGTGATATATGTGTACAGACACTGTATCCACACCAACCAGTGCAGGGGGACCTTCTGCATAGTGTTATCTCTGCATGTTTCTGTGGCTTGTTTTATTTGAATTCTCTGTGTTCATGTGCCTCTGCTACCTGTTAGCATATCCTCATTGTGCATTTGACGATTGTTTAGGGTTACATTGTTGCTGCTTTGATTCTTATATCAGGCATTATGTGACAGCTGTAACATATATTTCGATATGTGTGTTTACACTTTCTTACTTTGAACAACATATGCTGTTTCATTTGTGTGCTTCCTGAGTTGGCAGACAGATATGTTTTGGGGACCAGATCATGATTGATGTGTGTTGGGCCCTCATCATGCACCGCCTACTGTCTACATGCACACATATGTAACTAACATATTTGGGGCATGCAGCAGCATGTGGGGGGTGTGGGCCTAATGCATACTGCACACCATGCACCTAATGCACATTATCTCTCCTGCCCATCATCTGTGGACGGGCCAGTGACAATTCTGTAACATGTGGGTTGCTGCCCTGCAAAATGTGTTCTCAGATTTTCACCTGGGATCCAATCACCTTGATATTATGATAGGCGGTATCTACACTATCTGTGATGATTAACCAAAATGAAAATATGTGTTTGACGTACATTTGTCTCT